>JASDQU010106175.1:71342-84614 GCA_032191745.1 Picea mariana
ACCCTTATTATAATTATTACCAGCCCCCCTCTAACTAAAGTTAGTTGAGTCTTTTAATTAACTTAACTAATGAGTTGGTTTAACTACTTCAACAAATTATAACTTGTTAAAGGCAAGATGAAAGGGAGGAACAAGAAGGAGGATAGAGGACAAAGCATGCTAAGGTTTGCTCCTTCAGTATAAGTTGAGATAGTTCAGTTTTCATTCATTCACATATTCATCATAGCCTAATTCTCTTTTGTGATAGCAGGGTCTTATTGTAGACAACAATATTCAGAGCTGAATCAAACCATTCAGACACTTGTTTTTCAGAGGTGTTGATCTATCTTTGATAGTCTTTGTAGACTTGTCTGTTTGTGAATTAATTTTCATGACTGATAAAGGCTATTGTGCAGATTTGAGTGGGAAGCAAACTGTGGCAAGATGATCCAGCTTTTAGAGTTCATTTTTTGTTTTCTGTCAGAGGTCCTTTTGTATGTTCCATCGGGAATTTCTAAGTTTGACTTTGGTCCAAAATTTCTATGTCAAGTTTTGTAAATACAATGACTCTTTAGTGAATTGGAATGAAATAAAGGATTTCTTTATGTCTCAGATATCTTGAATATCATCTTGGAATGTTTACTTATGTTCTTACATTTATTTTAGCAACTGATATGTTCAGAAAAATACATAAAAAGTGAATTTTCAGCAAGCTTTTTGTTGATAAAAGACTAGCCTAAGCACTTGTAATTAATACTTGTGAGTTAGTATATATATATTTTTTGGCTATAAACATAGGGTGATATTCTCATCTACTTTACTTTAGCTAAGTAAAGTCTGAAAATGCTTGATTAAGATCAACTCATATCTTTTCCTCAACATGGACTACACAGAAGCCCCTAAAATACATTAAGACACTGGACTTGGATTTTCCCAAGATTCCAACAAAGGCGTTGTATAAATTATAGGTTAGTGTCACACAGGAAATTCAGTCCATGGAAAGGTCTGATGCGATGAACTTACAGTTGGCACAAAAAGACAACAACTCACTAAAGGAGGCAGTTATCCAAGAAGGACATGTAAAGAAGATAGCGCAACAAAAATTTGACAAGATGGAAAAACATATAAATTTAGTATTTCAATCCATATCAGAAAGTGTAGAATCAGAGGGAGAATCTTCAGAAGAGAAGATGAGGAAAATAGCGCAGGCTTTGGAGAAGTATAAAGACCATATCAAGGAGTTGGAGGAGCGTGTAGTACCTACTACTCCTCTAGAATTCAAAGTGCAAAGAGAGTAGGAAGCAACAAAATATGTAGAGAACATCCCACAAAATATATATAGAATGAAAAATTTGTTAGAAAAGAGTGCCCAATTGTGGGCACGCCTCTTAGAGGATGGGAGCCTACAAGAGAAGCAAGGGAAGACAAATTGCATGCAACAATGGTACATGTAAAGCAATGACATAAGACAATATCATTGCTATTGGAGTTACTTCACACAAACCTAGGATTTTCCTATGTTTATTAGTCCTTATCCAGTCTCCTAAAGTTTAGGGAGAATATTCCTCTAGGAGAATATTCACTTCAATTTTCACTTTAGTTTGACTAGTTGAGTGGAGTCTAGATTCTGCATTGGTTTTGTCACCATGAAACATTGGGATCATCACAACATAATGTGCATTGTCCTTGATATTTTCACCAAACTAGTGCATTACCCATGCTTCCATGATCTCCTCTTCACTTCACTCCATTTCAGCCAGTTAACTGAATATTGGTAGACTAGTTAACTCAACTAGGTGGAAGTTGACTCTCGTAACTGCCCGAGAGACTAAACTAGGTCTAATTTCAATATCGTAACTACTGGTGTTTATCCACATCACTCTAGAACACCAATATGGTGCATTGGATTCACCTATAGTGCACATTGGTTTAGTTATACAAATTATATCATGTGTAAGTTATTCTTTATTCATAACAGTTAATCAAAATTCTTCTATTCTTTCTCTTTTGCTTCTTCTTTCTCAATTTCTCTCTACAAATGTGTGTGGTATTTTCTAGCTATATCTATTTTGTGCAGTTTCAACACATTTACATGGTATAAGAACCGACAGTCTTCTAAGCAAAAGCTACACCAAATTATTTTTGCAAGTAGACAACGGAAAAATTGAATTGCCAAAATAATTCGTTCTTACACCTTACAACTTATTTGCATGGAAGGAGAAGATGGTCATGAATATTCAAAGCAGAGGATTGTACAGGTTAACTATGAATACATATATAGATCCGACATCATCCATATAAAATCCAAGTATCTGAATCGAATGGATGAATCATTTAGAACAATTTGCAGTCTCATTTTTCCCGATCTCCTTTTTCACATATCTTCCTGTAAAACCCCCAATGAATATTGGAGCACCATGGAATGGATATTTATAAAATAGGATGAGATGAGGGGACACATGCTCGAGGTATAATTTATTACATTGGATCCAAAAATCTTTGAAAATCTTGAAGATTTTTTTACAAAATACAAGGATTTAATGTCGCAACTCAAATCCTGCGGGGTTGATAAATCTAAGGAGGAGAAACAAATGGGTCTCACCATTCTCTCCAAAATTGGTCCTGAATTATCCATTTTTGTATCGACATTCCATTCAGTCAAATTATCCTTTGGATCCACCTGGAAGATTCCTTCTCTTTAGGAATTTATCGAATCCTTGACACAAGAGCAGACCAAGCTCATCAACATGGGAAAAATGAAAGGACCACAGGAACATGCACTTACTATGCAATATGGAAGCCATAAATATCAGAAATATAAATATAAATACAAAAGGAAATATCATGCAAATCCAAAGAAGGAATGGTACTCAAAACCCTTCATCTATGCCTTCGGATCCAAAGGTGGAAAGGAAAGAAAATGGGAGAAATGAACATACTTCCATAAAGGATTCCATCCAGAATCCTCATGCATGAAAAACAAAATAGATCTAATGAATCAAATACTTCAGAAAAATAACCTTCAAGATCGCATCCCTAAGGGTGCTAAGAAGAAGAAGCCATAAGATCAGAATCCCAGGAAAGGCAATTCTAGCCATGCCTTGATTGTCATCAACTCCTCTCCTGATGCTTGGATCGTAGATTCGGGAGAATAACACCAAATGGATGCCACACAAGAAGTATATTATTCATTGGATTCATGAAAAGGTCCTCCAATTTGGATGGGGGACAACTCTCCAGTTGAGGTCATCGACAAAGGAAGGATTGAACTAACCAACAAAAGCTTCGAGAATATGTTGCACGTTCCCAAACTTTTCGTCAATCTTCTCTCCGTATATCAGATGACAAATTCCATCACCTAAAATAAATTCATATTCACACCTAATGCAACGGACATATATGACATGCAAACCAATTCCATGGTTTCTACCGGTGAGGTAAATCATCAATCTAGATTGTATACATTTTCTAAATTTATTGAACTAGACGGTGATGACACATTTCGGAAATAAAATCAAAGTCCTTCAAAATCATAAAGGGGGATATTATGTCAACCATGAGATCCATAATATTTTTCATGAGGAATCGATTTAGTTGCAGCACATAGTTCCCTATGCTCCGCAGAAAAATGGAGTTGTTGAGCGGAAAAAAAATTCTCTAAAAGAGATGGCATGTTGCATGCTACATACAAAGTCACTTACACAGAGATTATGTGTCGAAGAACTTAATTGTGAAACCTATATCCAAAATGTATCAACCCATATATATGTCAAGGATAAGACCCCCTATGAGGCTTGGAGCAGGCTCAAACCTTAAGTGACTCACTTTTGTATTTTTGGTTCACGTGCATGGGCCCGAATTCCCTTTGAAAAGAGGAAGGCACTTGATCCACAAAGCATTAAGTGTATATTTGTTGGATACCCAAATGGTGTGAAGGGATACAAACTTATTGATATTTCCTCGGACTGGCTCGTCATTGAGTGAAGTGTCCAATTCAAGGAAAGTATCTCGCATGTACCTCAACAGTTGCATGCAAACACCTTTGTTCTTCCACCTGCCATAGATGATGAGAATGCACATGCCAAATATTATTCATATGAGAGTTATGATTCAAAGGATTCAGATAATCCATATATAGAGTTAGTACAGTCAGATGCAAAGTCAGTGCATGCAGATATAGATGTAGAGCTAGAGGAAAGGCCCAAGTGGGCTCTGAATACTCTTTAGGATGCAGGGGATATTCTTGATGATCCAACCAATACTAGGAGGAATCGATATTATTTCAAGGAGACTCCTCTTTCACTCACACCCACTGAACCATTTCCACCCAAGCATATTTTCTTGGTTCAGTCTTCAAATCCACAGTCTTATGGTGAGGCTTCTAGAAATCCCTTTTGGGAATCTTCCATGCAGGAGGAGTACAACTCCCTCCTCGAGAACCAGAATTGGGATCTTGTTCCCCTTCTTTCTGGAAGGAAACGTTTCATCTACATATGGTTCTACAATACCAAGAGTACAATAGATGGATGGATTAGCAGATACAAAGTGATGCAGGAGCATCTCAAGTGAGCCAGCGTGGAGGCAAAAGACAGCTGGACAAGAACCCAATGCCCTCATTGTGTAATGTAACATAGAAGAGAAGCATGAAGATTATGAGAAAGAGAATACAGAGCTGAGAAGGGAGAACTATAATTTGAGGACACCCATGTACAGAGATTTGAATTAATAAGAAAAGAACTTTGATTCAAATTCATGGCATTGTGTAGGTTCTCCGTGTATGTATGCTAAATGTTATGCTCATGATTATTTTACTCTTTTTGTTGTACATTTTCTCTTATGCTATGTATGAATGATTTCTTGTTGAATGTCTGAAATCTGAGAGAGAGAGAGTAAGGAAAATGAGTTTCAATTGTTTCTCTATCTGAGCAAGAGTTCCTGCAAGGAGTGCAGTTGAATTGTCCGCAAGGAGTGCATTGACAAAGGGTTTAGAGGTTTGTCTCTGAAAGCTCAGACTAGATAGCTTTTGTTCTCATTTCCTCAGAAGTGCATCCAGGAACAAGAGCCGTGCAAGGAGTGCGTAGGCCAATTAAAGTCTTAGAGTTGTGAACCTGAGTGAAGTATTAAAAGACTGCTGCTGCAGGTGTGCGCAGAATCGAAAAGAGTTCAACACTTGGAAGGTGTTTGAAGGTCTGCCGCAAGGAGTGGGAGCAAGAGGTTTTATAAAAGACTTGAATTCGTGGGAAAGCTCAGAAGGATTTGAACCTTCATAGGGGTCGAAGGAAGGCAAGAGACCAAGAACCTTGAAAGTTTGAAGGAAGGTGTAGCGACATCGGACCGTAAGAGGATAAGTTCTGTAGAGAGAGATACCTTGTTTAGTTCATGCAGAAGTTTTCAAGGGAAGAGATGGATGGTTGAAATTCTCCATGGAGGATTCACGAAGTCCCACGAACCGACAAATATCACAAAGGAGTAGGGGAGTTACAGTGAGTATTCCAAAAGTTTTAAGCTCAGGAGAAGTAGAGTTGACAATCTAAGCTAGTCAGGGGACGGTGGATCACTCGCGAAATCGCCTCTCAGGGTTCCGTGAGTTGAAGGGTCAAAGTCTTGGCATCAAAGTTCACAAACTTATGAAACATGAAGTCGCGAAGAGTTGAAAAGGACAGTGTGGGCCATAGAAGTCAGCGAGGTGGACAGGTGGCGCACTGTTGACGTAGAAGTCAAATTGAGTAGAAGTCTCGAACGGTGAAAAGTGTAGTTGTGGGGCCAGCGACAGGAACCGTGTCAGAATTCAACATTTCAGGAATTTGGGAACAAGAGCATCAGGATTTTAGGGACAAGAGAATCAAGATTTCGGGGTTGTAGAGAAGCGTTGTATGTCATCACAACTCGTGAACTCGCGAGAGCCAAAAAGCCAGAGTTGATATCGAAGTTTTCGGAGTTTCAGGATTTGGGGGTCTGAGTGACCAGGCACTCAACCACATGATTCATAATATCACGAAGTCTGATTCCTCGAAGAGTGAGGGAGAAATCCCATGAGAATTCACTATGGGTGCATATTTCCCAAAAGAGAAATAGAAGAGCGGTTGTTGAGAGATCTTCAGGCCAAGGAGAGAAGAATGATCCTGTGTACGTGACCTTTCGACTTACAGGTTGAGGAGGGGTTGACGTCAGTTTTGGTATCAGAGCTCAGAAAGTTTTCTTTTCTTTCTGTAGCAGGGAAAAGGAGAATTCACCATGCCGCCAAGGAGAAGGGACATGAAAACACCTGATCCACCAGAGGATAGGGAAATGCCGAGAAGAAGGGGTAGGTAGGTGACTGATCCAACCATGGAGAGAGAGATTCATGAATTACACGCCAGACTCAAAGACATGGAGACAGCACAGAGGCACACAGTCAGTGTTGTGGATCTTAGTGATTCTGAAAGTGAAATTGAGGCTGAAAATGAAGGGGAAGAAGTTGCATCCGAAGATGCCGCAAATGAATGTTTGATTAGGGCTATTGCAAGAATGGGTGCAAGAGAGAAAATGGAAATTCCAGTTTATGAGGGAAACTTGGATGCAGAGGAGCTTCTAGAATGGATTAGAGCTCTGGACACATACTTTGACTATGAAGATGTTGAAGAGGACAAGAAGGTCAAACATGCTGTCATGTGATTAAAAGGACATGCATCATTGTGGTGGGATGAACTACAAGCTGACAAATGCTGCAAAGGCAAGTAGAAGATCAAAAGCTGGGACAGGATGATCGCGAAGATGAAGGTGAAATTCATCCCCAGAGATTATCAAATTACTCTGTTCAGGAGAATGCAGAACCTGAGACAGAAGCTGATGACAGTGAAAGAATACACTGAAGAATTCTACAGGCTAAACATCAGGGAAGGTCATCGAGAAAGCGATGATGAAAAGGTTGCCAGATACATGAATGGCCTGAGATACAATATCCAGGATAAGATGAGCATGGTAACCATATGAACAGTGGAAGATGCTTATCAGATGTCTCTAAAGGCTGAAGAGAAGCTGAGCTGAAAGTAGGGTCAAAGAGGCCGAGGCAGGAGTTAGACTAGAGGTAAATCAGTTTCCCAGGATAAAAACCAAAAACCCAAGGAGGAATGGAAGAAACCTCAGACTCGAACTGAGAGGGGTGGAACCTCACAGCGAGGGCAACATACCGAACAGAGAGGAGAGTATGCTAATAATAATATTTTTCCTCGTACCAGAGGTAGAGGAAGAGGAAGAGGTGGAGTAATAACATGCTTCACGTCTGGAAAAAATGGGCACAAGTCTTATGAGTGTCCAGATAAAAAGAAAGAAGGAGGTGAGACTCACATTGCCAAATCACAGAGGTGGAATGTTGAGGCAAAAGATGCTGAAGGCGGAAGATCACTGATGATGTGAAAATCTCTTCTGACACCAGAGAAGGAGGTGGAGAGTTCAGTCCAAAGAAACAGACTTTTCCGGACTGCTTGCAAAACCAAGGACAGGGTATGCAAGGTCATTGTGGATAGTGGTAGCACAGATAATCTCATTTCTATGGAAATGGTAGAAAAGATGGAGCCGGAGACGATTGATCATCCAAACCCATACAGAGTTTCGTGGCTACAAAAAGGACATCAGGTAACGGTCACTAAACAGTGTTTAGTTGAATTCAGGATAGGAGGATATAATGATAATATATTATGTGATGTTATTCCTATGGATGTTTGTCATCTATTGCTGGGTAGACCATGGGAATATGACAAGAATGTGATTCATGATGGGAGAATGAACACATACACCCTAGAAAAAAATGGGAGGACTCACATGTTGCTTCCAATTAAGTATAAGGAGGTGAAACCTGAAGTAAGCAACACTGTACTTCTTATGAGTGGGAAGGAACTTCTTACAGAGGTCAAGAAGAAAGAAGAACCGCAATTCATTATGGTCAGGAAACTAAAGATTGTTTTGACCAGCACAAGGGTAGATGATTTGCCAGAAGAGGTTCAGGAACTACTGGAAGAGTTCGCTGACATAGTAGTGGATGAACTACCTCGTTCATTGCCATTGATCAGAAGTGTAAGTCATTATGTTGATCTCATACCAGGATCCAGTTTGCCAAAAAAATCCGCGTATAGATTGACGCCGCAAGAGAATGAACAGGTCAAAAGACAAGTCTAGGAATTGTTGGACAAAGGTTTGGTCAAAGAAAGCTTGAGTCCATGTGTTGTTCCGACAGTACTTATTCCAAAGAAAGACGGAGGCTGGAGGATGTGTACTGACTCTAGGGCGATCAACAAGATAACCATCAGGTATAGATTTCCATTACCGAGGATAAATGATCTGATGGATTGCTTGAGTGGAGAAAAATTATTTTCAAAGATTGATTTGAAAAGCGGTTATCACCAAATCCGCATGAGAAAAGGTGATGAATAGAAGACAACATTCAAAACCAATGAAGGCTTGTATGAATGGCTTGTTATGTCATTTTTCTTAACAAATGCACCGAGTACCTTCATGAGGTTGATGAATGAAGTCCTAAAGGAGTTCATCGGAAAATTTGTCATTGTGTATCTAGATGACATATTGATTTTCAGTAAAACAGTGGCAGAGCATCTGAAACATTTGGCTACAGTGATGCAGAGGCTATAGCAGGAGAAGTTGCTGATAAATATGAAGAAGTCCTCATTCTTGAAGACATAGCTCATCTATTTGGGGTTTGTTATTTCTGTATATAAATTGAGGATGGATCTAGATAAAGTGGAAGTGATTAAGAATTGGCCATCACCGAAGAATATATTTGAGGTGAGAAGTTTTCACGGATTGGCTAGCTTCTACCGAAAATTCATCAGAAATTTTAGTGGAATTAGTGCACTGATGATGGACACAATTAAGAAGAGACATAAGTCTTTTCACTGGATAGAAGAGGCTGAGAAGAGTTTTAATCTGTTGAAGAGGAAAATCACGGAACGACCAATCTTGGTGTTGCCATATTTCCAAAAGACATTTCAGGTGAAATGCAATGCAAGTGGATTTGCAATAGGGGCAGTCTTGAGTCAAGATGATAGGCCGATAGCATACTTCGACGAGAAGCTGAATAAAGAAAAAGTGAAATACTCCACTTATGACAAGGAGTTCTATGCTATCATTCAGGCATTGAAGAAATGGAGACATTACATGATCCCAAAGGAGATTGTCTTATACAGTGACAATCATGCACTGCAGTTTGTGACTCAACAGGAAAAGTTGAATCAGAGACATGTTAAATGGGTTGAATATATGCAAAATTTCACTTTTGTGATTAAACATATTTCTGGTACTGCTAACAAAGTTGTTGATGCTTTGAGCAAGAAGTGTTTGCTATTGCAGGAGTTCAAAGTCAAAATGTTGGGTTTTGATGATCTCAAGGACATGTACAGAAATGATCCATATTTTAAGGAGGCGTATGAGGTAGATGAGAATCCAATTCTCATAGATAGAAGTCAATGGGAATAATACATGATCTAGGAAGGATTACTGTTTAAAGGTAATCAGTTGTGTATTCCAAAATGCTCCATGAGGGAGAACTTGTTGAAAGAGAAACACAGTGGAGGATTGGCTGGGCACTTTGGTCATGAAAAGAAGTTTGGAAAGTTGAATGAGTCATACTTTTGGCCAGGATTGCAAGCAAACGTCAATATATTCATGGAAAGATGTAGAATTTGTCAGCATTCCAAGGGAAGGAAACAAAATGAAGGATTTTATCAACCATTTCCCATACCAGAGAGGCCATGGGATGCGATCAGCATGGATTTCGTATTGGGGTTTCCAAGGACACAAAGAGGGTTTGACTCAATCTTTGTGGTGGTGGATAGATTTTCCAAGATGGCACACTTCGTTCCATGTCAGAAAACCAGTGACGCAACTCACATTGTGAATCTATTTTTCAAAGAAGTCATTTGACTTCATGGCTTACCAAGGAGAATAGTTTCGAATCGAGACACTAAGTTCATAATACACTTTTGGAGGACCTTATGGAAGAAACTGGGAACTAACTTATCGTTTAGTTCAGCTTATCATCCTTAGAAGGATGGACAGACAAAAGTGGTAAACAGAAGTCTGGGAGACTTGCTGAGAAGCCTAGTGATAGAACACCATAGCCAATGGGACAACATATTGCCATAGGTGGAATTTTCTTATAATGACTCAGTTAATAGAAGCACAGGGCAGAGCCCATTTCAGATTGTCTATGGCATGCAACCGAGAGGAATTTTTGAATTGAGAGATTCAGAACAGTCTGCAATTAGGAGCGCTAGTGCAGAAGATTTCACAGAGGCGATGAAGGAACTTCACAACCAAGTGAAGGAGCGATTGCAGAATTTGATCCAAGAATATAAGCACAGAGCAGATCAACACCGGAGACAGCTTCAATTTGAGGTTGGTGATTTGATTCTAGCACATTTGAGAAAGGAAAGGTTCCTGAAGGGAACATATAACAAACTGAAGATGAAGAAAATCAGAGCATGTAAGGTCTTAAAGAAATTTGGGGCAAATGCTTACGAGATTGAATTACCCGATGGGATCGGAATTTCTCCGATATTCAATATCTCAGACTTGTACCCATATAAACCTGAAGAAACAGGAATGGGAAATGAACATCCAGTGATCCAGTGGACAAAGCAGATGCCATTTGCAGAAAATCCAAAGATGGAGCGCATACTGGACAAAAGAGTGAGAGAGAAGACCAGGCGAAAGCAATACTTTGAATATTTTGTCAATTGGAAGGGCCATCCAGTTGAAGATGCCAGCTGGGAGAATGAAGTGGAGATCTAGAGGCATGGACAGACTGTGCATGAGCTCATGGACAGGAGCCCATGAAAATTTTCAAGAGAGGGAGTATGATGCAGGAGCATCTCAAGCGAGCCAGCGCGGAGGCAAAAGACAGCTGGACAAGCACCCAACGCCAATTTTGAAATTACTTTGAGACATTAATGAAACCATCAAGTGGAGGCGCACTTGTAAAATGTAAATGAACCTTGAGCGATCTGCTCTCGTCCTTAGTAGGTAGAAGGCATTTATAATAGTAAATGAAAATAGATAGAATTTAATGTGTAGATTAGACAGTTTTAGAGCGCAAGAGGGAAATAGGATATAGACACCCTCATTGTGTATTGTAACATAGAAGAGAAGCATGAAGATTATGAGCAAGAGAATACAGAGCGGAGAAGGGAGAACTGTAATTTGAAGACACCCATGTACAGAGATTTGAATTAATAAGAAAATAACTTTGATTCAAATTCATGGCATTATGTAGGTTCTCCGTGTATGTATGATAAATGTTATGCTCATGGTTATTTTACTCTTTTTGTTGTACATTTGCTTTTATGCTATGTATGAATGATTTCTTGTTGAATGTCTGAAATCTGAGAGAGAGAAAGGAAAATGAGTTTCAATTGTTTCTCTATCTGAGCAAGAGTTACTGCAAGGAGTGCAGTTGAATTGTTCGCAAGGAGTGAGTTGACAAAGGGTTCAGAGGTTTGTCTCTGAAAGCTCAGACTAGATAGCTTTTGTTCTCATTTCCTCAGAAGTGCAGCCAGGCATAGGAGCCATGCAAGGAGTGCGCAGGCTGAGTAAAGTCTCAGAGTTGTGAACCTGAGCGAAGTATTGAGAGACTGCTATTGCAGGTGTGCGCAGAGTCGAAAAGAGTTCAACACTTGGAAGGTGTTTGAAGGTTTGCCGCAAGGAGTGCGAGCAGGAGGTTTTCTGAAAGAATTGAAGTCATGGGAAAGCTTAGAAGGATTTGAACCTTCGAAGGGGTCGAAGGAAGGCAAGAGGGAAAGCACCTTGAAAGTTTGAAGGAAGGCATAGCGATGTCAGACCGCAGGAGGATAAGTTCTGTGGAAAAACATACCTTGTCTAGTTCATGCAGAAGTTTTCAAGGGAAGAGACGGATGGTCGAAATTCTCCGTCGAGGATTTGCGAAGTCCCACGAACCGACAAATCTCGCAGAGGAGTAGTGTTAAGCCCTAATATTGGCTCATTACCCCTTAATTGGGGCATATTAGATTTGTAATGCTATTTTATTTATGTCGGCTTTAGGCCATTAGTTTTAATTTAGATTAGTAATGTTATTTTAATTATGTCTCCTTTAAGACATTATTTGTAATTATACCTCCTAGTCTCCTATATATACCAAGGAGACATTTTCATTTTGGATCATCTTGTACTTGAACATTTAAGTGGGGTAAAAGGAGGTTTCCCCCTCAAAGAGGCTTATTATCTGAGATTATCTCTTTTTCAAGGCGTTGAGTACTTTTCCTGAGGTTTTTATATGCTATATTGATGTTTGGTTCTTAACATATGGTATCAAAGCTCAAGGTCTTGGGGTTTTGCTACTACATCCGAGACACTATGGAATTTTTACTATAACTTTTTTTCTACAATGTTTCAGAAGGAATCTCTTGGAGGTTATTTAGTATATGGATCAAGGTACGTTGGGTTCAAAATTCATCTCTTGAGGCCTTATACTTTCGGAGATACAGCCTGTACAAGATAGGGTTATGGAATCATCCTGAAATAAGTCATTGTGGAATTTTCACTATAAAACATTTTCTGTAACGTTGCAGACCCTTTCCTTTGGAGGAAATTTACAGAAATTAGTAAGGTACCTATGGTAAAAATTTCATCTTTTTTTTCATCTTAAATTTGTAGATACTCCTTGTGTAAGATAGGGTATCTGACTAGTCCTATTGACTAGCCTCAAGAAGGTGTTCCAGGTAAAACAAGCATAACTTCTTGCTAGAGTATCCAAATTGAGTAGGACTGGTTGCATTGGATCGTGGACAGTCTGTAGTATTTTGGGTGTTAGTTTCAGAATTTGATATCTCCTGGAAAGGCCAAAAATCAGCAAGTTGTGAGGAAGTTACCATAAATTCCACTTGGCACATCCAATTTTGATCAGACCTGTGTCATTGAAGAGAAGAAATATCAGAGAACTACCCAAAAGAAAGTTTCATACCTAGAAGGGCCGAAACTTGGGAGATAGAATAGAATAAATATTGTCCAGCAGAATCACCTCAAAATCAAGACTCAAAAGCGATATTTGGCCAACATGCCACCCAAAAAGGGACCTTCTACACCAAATACGCCTCTAGAAAATCCTAATTGGACTCTCGATGAAGGTGAAGAAATGCGTAGGGTTATAAATGATTTACAAAAGAAGATAGTAACCAAATATGAACTACAAGAGATGAGGGATTCAATGGAAGCTAAGTTGGATATTAAGATGGATTCAATGGAAGCTAAGTTGATGGATTCAATGGAAGCTAAGTTGGATACTAA
>JASDQU010106176.1:0-14998 GCA_032191745.1 Picea mariana
AAGTCAAGTAATAGTGGTGGGGGCCTATTGGAACCTAAAGTTTTGAGTCCATTTTTGTGCATGCACAAAAATGAAATTTGTGCATGCTCATCCAATAGTTTTGTGAGTGCCTAAGGAGATACACAAAATAATTCCATAGTGCATGTATTAGAATGAGTTTTTTTATGCAACACACCAAATCTAAAGGGGGTCAAGGGCATGCCAATTTAGTGCGTGTATTAGTGCGTGCCGATTTGTGTTTTTTTAGTTGCAATGGAAACCAAGAAGATTCCCACCAGAAGAAAGAAAGGAATCATCAAGATATATCCCAAAATGATTGCTGCCAACAACATAAAAAGATGAGTAGCCAAAAGATAAGCTAGCTAGGAAGTTAATATTTCCCTTAATGCAGAGAACCTACGTGGAGCCCTAGAAAGTACCAGAAGAATGTGAGTCTATTAGATTAGACAAACATCTTGAGTATAACAGTGAAGGACACCACTCCCCAACAGAAAGAGATATAAAATAAATCTCTCATCTCAAAAAGTAGACTAGTTAATTTTCAAATGCATCAGTCTCAGAGTTTGTAGTTAGACTATTGTAATCCTATGTTGAATGGAGAAGTCTTGTGTGTCTTGTATCTATCTAAATCTTAAATATTAGCAGAAGGCACATACTATTTTATTCTCACTATTTATATAGTAATGAGATGAAGTATTATGGTTGTTCAACTTAGTTATTGCCAAAATCAACTTTCCCCTTCACACTCTCATCTAACTTTACAAACATATATTTATTTTCAGTCATGTAATTTGAGTAGACACTATCTAAACATCATAAAAAATCATCTTTAGCATCAAAACTATTACATGTGAGAAACAAAGTTTGAGAGTTCACACCTTCATCTTTACTGAAATTTGCTTGAGAGGTGTATACTTTCTTCTTAAAACAATAATTTTCAAGGTGACCATCTTTATTACAATAACTGCAATGAAAGTAACCTATCTCAGTGTTGTTTATTCTTCCTCTACCACGATGTATTCTTCCTCTGGCTCTTCCATGAACTCTACCTCCTCTATATGATGATGATGAAAAAGTAGAAGCATCATTCATGGCAGTCGAAAATTGTTTTTTCTTGTCTTCAACCTTCAACTTTCTTTGGAAGGCTTGAATATCCAGAGGTTCCTTATTCATTTTTAACATGTCTTCATATACTTGAAGGACTCCAAACAGATCAACAAGGGTTAGCTATGATAAATACCTTGAATCCTCTATAAAAATATGATGAGATCAAATTTTTTAGGAAGACTTCTTAACACTTTTTTCAAAAATCCTCCTAGCTTCAAGAGATTCACCATGAGCATGAATAACTTTCACAGTATTTTGTACTCTATAAATAAAAGATTCAACACTTTCATTTACTTTCATAGTAATAGATTCAAAATCTATTCTAAGCATTTGAAGTTTGACAACTTTTACCTTTATAGATCCCTTGTATGTCTTTTCCAAGGTTTCTCAAGCATCATGGGACTCACTACATTATGAAATCTTTGGAAATATTGTGATGTCAACTCCAATTTGAAGGATGAACACAAATTTGGAATCCTTTTTTTTGTTCTCCTTCAACTCTATCTTTTGATCAACAAAGAGAGCATTGCAGGAAGTCATATTAGTTGTCTCTATGTAGCCTATAGAAGCAAGTATCCATAAATCGTGTGAGATAAGTAAATTTCTCATCTTTACACTCCAATACTCATAGTTTTTCACACTCAAAAGAGGAATCTAGTATTGTACTGCATTTGAGGGTGAGTGCACAAAGTTGGTGGATGAAAAAGTGGAAAGGGGGTGAGAAGGGACGCGCACCTGTAGGAACACGTGCACGTTCCTATAAATGTACAAACATTCTTGATGTTAAAGGTTTGGAAAATGTTGAACCTCCACTTAGTGTACCACATATGAATGTTGGAAGGAACACAAGCATGTTCTTAAGAACGCATGTGCATTCCTAGGAATGCACACACATTCTTATTGTGCCCTTTTTTAAGGGACCACAATCATGATTTGTGCCCATTTTCACACCGCGCCTTGTATTTTCCTTTCACTAAGAAAGTAAAGAGGAGGAGTAGAGGAATATTAGAGCACATGATCTTGCCATTGTGTCCAACACAAGCCAAGTATGCTTGATTTTTTATGTTAGCATGAAAAATTGGATTGTCTTCAACATGTAAAAAACGTGAGGATGTTTTTTTATCCACTAAACCAAGGGATTGGTCCATATATATTTATTCATGGATATTCCTAATGAAAAATGTATTCTTAACATATATTTGATGAATATGCCAGCTAAGACTTGAAGCAAGATAAATAATTATTTGAATATTCTTTATTATTTATTTGAATTTCTCTATGGTCCCATTTGAATTAAATTTTGTCTTATAAACCCATTTAGAACCCTATAACATTTATTCATATAGGACATGACACAATCTCCCATGTTTTGTTCTTCATCATTGCATCATATTCTACATTCATATGTTTTTTCTATCTTTCGTTGATCTAGTTTCCTCAAATGAAATTGTTTTTTGTAATATCTTTGTCATAAGTGAACTTCTTAAATTGCCTTATTAAATTGAAGCAGATATTATTAAAATAGAACCCAAAGATAATGAAAATTKCACATAAGTAGACCAAGGCACAACAAACMCCAACCCATTACAACCACCAAACATAAAAACATATATTGATGAGGGGTTGGCCACCTTGCGATCACTTGTCCATRAATTAAGGGGCACATGAGAACCTATCGAGTGTTCTTGGCCACTTTAATGATACCATTGTATCATCCATTGCAAGTGACCAAGGGAAATTAGCTAATATTTATGAATACAAGGATAGAATATCTGAGTTTTACAAGAATGATTTGGATAGAAACCAAGTTATAGAATTGGCTATTTCAAAACAAGATCTGATGTCTCTTTTTATTGATCCTTGAACTAGACAACATCCACCTATCAACAAGAAAAACATTTGTATGGAATAGTGCATCTACCCACAATTTAATGCTAACTGAATGGGTAGGTGGTTCATGGTCTTATAAACCTCCCTGTAATAACATGGAGGTACCTTTATATTTTTTAAGAAAATTACGGGAAAAAATTATTTTGAGTCACCACGTGAACTACTTTGGCATTGGTGATTTACAGGGGGTGGTTGGAGGGTTCGCACAGGATAAAGAGTGTGCTAGGCATGATCCCATGTTAGCTCCTCATCCCCCAAGTGAATGCTTAACCCCCTTTCCCAACATCCCCCCACTGCAAAGGGCTTGCGACATGCACATGTAGCTTTATCAACCTTGAATCAGAGTCTAGTGCAACATGGTATTTTTGTTGCACTATCTTGACATGAGGTGCATGTTGGTGACATTTACAAAGGGGTTGGGCCTTCAACCCATAGAGAAAAGTGCAGTGAGGAGAGGGAACATGGACAGAGCAGTCTTTCATGTGAGCCTCATAGATTCTTGAGTTGCAGGCATACTTTCTATGGGCCTATGGAGGCCAATGGACACCAAAGCTTCATGGAGGGGTTAGTATCTTAACCATCTCTATGTTCTTCATTGTTGTATATAATTATAGTATTATGTGTATTTATTTCAATATTTTATTGTATGATGTTTTGTAGTTTCTACGCCCCTATAGAAGACCCTCTACATTGATAGATTCATCGATGTCTATTTCCACCATTGATGCAACAGTAGAGGAAACATGTTCATTCGATGTTCCACATACACAAGTATGTGTCACATTTGATAAATTCGCCATAATGATTTCTTTATTTTCTAGCATCCTCAAATTTATAATGTTCTTTTGTTTCTATAGGTTGTGGAACTAGGAGGTGTTGAGAAATGTCCACCTGAGATGGACAAGTCACCTACTTCACAAGTATCATGTATTGAGTTAAATATCATTTAAATCACAAATTTGTTGTATTTACGTCATTGAATTTTACTATTTGGTACTAATAACAATATTATTAATATGTATGCAGGATGCTGATATTTTCTCTATTTATAGTACTAGTCCAGTCCTTGGGCACTCGACTATGGATTTTGGGTTACATGTTTCTATGCCAAGCATTATTCCATCACTTGTATAGGCCATGGGGGTTCATCGCCACCCACGTCCACCATATTTCATATTCCATGCATCCTTAGTGGCTGCATCCATAGGCCACCCACCCACACCACCTCTTCCATCACATCCATCCATAGTGGATGGACCCGTATGCCACCCACCCCCACCACCATTTCCATCTGCACCATCCACTGAAGTTGCCACAATAGAAGTTTCCTTAGAGAAGGTTGTATAACTAAGCGCTCCACCTATGAGTGAATCTCCATCGATGCCCAAGATATTCATAGTGAGATAATGTGTTGATGATCATTTTTATGTATCATGAATGGAATTTATTTTATGCATATTTGTTTAAATTTGATGATTTGATCCGTGTAACTGGTACAAGGTGGCATCAATGAGAGATTATGGTCGCAGAGGAGGTTAACACCTTCACGATTTCCAGTACCATCTATGGCGATTTGTCTTATGTTGAATTCCGAAATATCATTTTGTAAGTCTTTTAATTCATTGTGGAAAAAAACTTATAACAATGTTTTTTCTTTGTGTAGTATCGGGAGAGACAAACCATATGCAGGTGCAAAACCACTCAAGGTTCTTCTTTGAGCAAGATAATAAATATTGATTTCTGGAATGCTCCAGAGGGTGGTGAGGGTGGTAGTGGTCAATTATTGACCAATGACTGCCATTTTGTATCTAGGACACCATATGGCAATTTTTTTTTATGTTAGGGCACTTTCTTCTATTTTGTATATTGGGCATGATGTGTTATTTTATAAAAAATGTATGGTTCAAACAATGTTGAATACACACACACACATATTTCATGGAACATTTTTTTATGAATCTCATTGTTTCTGCATTTTATGCTGATGAATGTATGAATTTCAAAGTGTTTCGATTTCCACTCTTTTCTATTATATATGAAATTGCAAGAAATAAATATAATATAAATGTATTTAAAGAAATATATTCTCAAAAGATAACTCTCATAAACAATAAATAGAAACAACTCCATATCTCTATTCTTCTAAGAACTAATTCCACATAAAAATACTGCTACAAGGATATTCCTAGGAAACATAGATTTACACTATTTTATAAAGGGAGAAACCTACATGAACATCATGAACATGAACATGAATATAATAATCCATGAGTTGAAATCAATGCACACTTTGGGATTATGGATGGCTTTGGAATAATGAAGACATGATGTGAAGATGAAATGTCAAACTAAAAATATTCTATAACCTTCAATTTAAGATCTCTTAGTATGACAAGTTGAATATTGTTTTTCAATAGTTGGAAGGAGAAACTCATACATCGAAAGATAGAAGGATCACTTAATGCATCAATGTATATTTTGATGAGTTTGTAGATTCAATCACTTAAGTTTAACTAATATAAACTACAATTACCTTTACAATATTCAATAAATCCACTTATTATAGGAGATGTTTGTTGAAGACTATACAAATATATTTTAGGTTCTAGAAACTATTTCACAAAGTTTGGATATATTTATGAAATTTTGATGAAAGGAAATAATTTTTTTCTCAATTTGGTTGAGTATTCAAATATATTTGGAGTGTATTATTGCACCAATCATTGTAATAATTTATTTAATTTGATTAATTACTTTTTAAAGTATTAAGGAAGTCTATGCATGTAAACATAGTTTGTTTTTTCTAAAGCGATTATAAATACTTCCATTATTCATTAATGAATCTATTATGGTGGAAACCATTGTTAAGGGATAAATCCATACACAATTAATGGTTCTCAAGTACCTACATTTGACAAAATACTAAAGGCCCATCCTAGTTAAGACTCCAGGAACCGATAATAAGAATCATGTAGGCTAACATAATCACAATAGAAATAAGAGGGTTGAAACCTCACATTAATCTATCCAAAATGAAGCATGGTTCATTATAATGGCAATCACAACATGCTACAAGGATTTCTTAATAAAAAATCAACACAAAATATAAGTGCACAACAAAGTCTCACGTCAAATAAAATATACCTCAAGGTCTCCATTAATATTTCCAAAATATTGTACAATGTATCCCAAGAGGAGATCTCCTAAATACCCAAATTATCCACCGTTTACAATGGACAAAGACAACTCTTCTTTATAGAGTAAGTCTATTCTCATATACAATAAAATATTATTATTTTCTAACTAACTTCATGACAAGTCAAATAAATATTATAATAATGGATTAGTTAGATCTCTCCTCAATCCATGCTTGAACATGTTACAACATGTGGACATTAGTCTCTCCAAATAAATCCACCCTCATCCAAAAATAGTAGTAGTATGCACCAAGTAATCTTCATGAAGGGGACACACCACCAAAAATATGAATTCTGCTAATTCAAATTCCAAGTGTCCACATGGAATGTTCCCTCCAAGAATGTGCATGCATGTAACCAATCGACATGTGTGAATTCCAAGGTATCCAACTCCATAGATGAATGTGAAATATTCCAAGTTGATGGAGCATCCACAATAAAGTATGTGACCAATGCCTAGCCTTTCCTTTCCTTGCCTTTGTTTGCCTTGCTTTCCTAGCCTTTCCTTTCTTTCCTTGCCTTGCCTTACCTTGCCTTGTCTTTCCATGCCTTTTCTTGCCTTGCCATGCCATCTCTTTCCTTGAATTTCCATGCCATCCATTGCCTTGAGATTTCATTCCTTGCCTTGCCTTGACTTTCCATGCCATGCCTTACCTTGCCATTCCTTGAATTGGCTTTCCTTTCTTTACGATACCTATATCTAGACCTATACCTATATCTTGCCTTGCCATGCCTTTCCTTTCCTTTCCTTGTTATACCTATACCTTTCCTTATCATGCCTTACTTTGCCTTGCCATGTCTAGCCTTGCCTTATCATGCCTTACTTTGCCTTGCCATGTCTAGCCTTGCCTTGCCTTGAGTTGCCCTGCCTTTCCTTTACTTGTCATGCCATGCCTTTAATTTACATGCCATGCTTTACCTTTACATGCCATGCCTTTCCTTTCCTTTCCTTTCCTTGCATTTCCTTGCCTTTCCTTGACATGCCTTTCCTTTCCATGCCATGCCATGTCATTTCTTTCATTTCCTTGTGTTGCATTGCCTTGCCCTACCTTGCCATGTCATACCATGTCATTCCATGCCATGCCTTGGTTTTACATGCCATGCCATGCCATGCCTTTACTTTCCATTCCATGCCTTGCATCGCCTTTCCTTTCCTTGCATTTCCTTGACTTTCCTTTCCATTCCATGTCATACCATGCCTTGCCTTAAATTTCCTTGTGTTGCATTTCCTTTCCATGCATTCCCTTTCCTTACCTTGCCCTATCATACCATTCCATGCCATACTATGCCTTTCCTTTCCATTCCCTGCCATGCCATGCCTTGCATTGCCTTGCCTTGCATTTCATTTCCTTTCCTTTCCTTGCATTTCCATGCCACGCCTTATCTTTCCATGCCATGCCATGCCATTCATTTCCATGTCATGCCCTTCCTTGCCATTCCATGTCATGTCTTTCCTTTCCATGCCATTCCATTCCATGCCTTGAATTGCTTCGCCTTGTGTTTCATTTCCTTTCATTTCCTTATCTTGCCTTTCCATGCCATGCCATGCCTTGACATGTCATGCCTTTCCTTGTCATGCCATGCCTTACCTTACCATGTCATGCCATGCCACATCTTGCGTTACATTGTATTTTCTTGCCTTGCCTTGCCTTTACATGCCATGTCATGCCTTTCCTTTCAATGTCATGCCTTGCCTTGCCATGCCTTGCATTGCCTTGTGTTGCCTTACCTTACCTTACCTTTCCTTTCCATGACATGTCATGCCATGCCTTGCCTTGCCATGCCTTGCCATGCCATGCCATGCCTTTCCTTTCCATGCCATACCATGCCTTTCCTTTTCATGTCATGGCATTCCTTGTCATGCCATGCCATGCCATGCCATGTCTTGCATTGCCTTTCCTTGTATTTTCTCACCTTGACTTTCCATGCCATGCCATGAATTACCTTGAAATTCCATGCCATGCCATGCATTTCCTTTCCATGACATGCCTTACCATGCCATGCCTTGCATTTTCTTACATTGCATTGCCTTACCTTGCCTTTCCATTAAATTTCATACCATGCCTTGCCTTTCCATTCCATGCCTTGCCTTACCATACCATTTCACACCTTGTGTTTCCTTGTGTTTCATTTCCTTTCCTTTCATTGCCTTGCCTTGACTTAACTTTCCTTTCCATGCCATGCCTCGCCTTACCATGCCATGCCTCACCTTACCATGCCATGCCTTGCCTTACCTTACCTTGCCATGCCTTTCCTTTCCTTGCCATGCCATGCCTTGCATTTCCTTTCCTTTCCTTTCCTTTCCATGCCATTCCATTCCTTTCCTTGCCATGTCATTCCATGCCTTTCCTTGCCATGACATACCTTGTCTTGCCATGCCATGCCATGCCATTTCTTGCATTTCCTTCCATTTCCTTTTCTTACCTTTCCATGCCATGCCATGACATTCTATGCCATGCCTTGCCTTTCTATGCCATGCCATTCCATTGAATGTGTTGGCGCACAGTTGTAAGACCCTAGGTTCAAGTGATCCAGGGGGTCAAAATTTGCTCGAAAATCAAAGTTCTCTAAATCACTTCAAAATAGACATGTGCATAGGCCTCATCGTTATGAACCCCAGACAACTTGAACCAACTCAAATAGACTTTGTATGAGCAAGATATCATGTTCTTTCAATTTTTTCAAACAGACAAAATTTTGCTGACTGTGCAGTGCATACAATGCTGACGTGGAAGTTGACCATATAGTGATGTGGTAGATGCATTGGCATGCTGACTAGGTAGACAAGTGGACAAATCATATGGAGACACATGTCATTTTTTTGAGCTAATGGTATGGTGCCACATGGCCTAGTTGTGGGATGCCATGTGGCACCCCTCCAATGGTTGGTTGTGGTTAAAGTTGTATGACTCCATAGGAGTCGAATCTGCGAACTCCAAGCATGGGGGAGCGCTTTGGCAGGGTCACGCTACTAGCTTGCCCACGATGTTTCTTACACCATATAGTTTAAATATACTATTTGAATTGCAACTATGGGTTGTTTGGCGGAGATTAGGGCTCGGGCTTAGCCCCAACCCCCGACGTACATAGCATACAACCATGCCATATGTCCATTGCTTTTATCTTTGGTGCTCCCTCCATTACCATATCACTTAGCCCCAATTCTTAACACTCCTCCATACAGACCACTCCACAAGCTTTAGCCCCCGACGCTTAACCACATAGTTTTCCATACGACCATTGATAACCATTAGGTGCGGGGTTAACAATTCAATGGGCAGTGTGCCATGTTCCTGCCACTTGTCAGCACCACATTTACTCATGAAAACATGCCTGAGAAAGGCATTGGGACGTGGCCACATGCCCCCCATGTGACCAACACCTCCACCCAATGGGGCGCTAATCTCATTAACTGTTCGATAGATTGCCTCATTTTGCGAGATGCACATGTGTGATGGGTTTTAGGCCCAGTAACACTGCGAGAGCCAGGTTGGTCATTCACAGGTGTGTTTTGGCAAGCAGAGACAACAAGATTAAAGGGGCAAACTTCTAGGAGGTGTAACTTCTTCATTTTTTGACCAAACCAGGTGTCGAAAAAGCCCAGTTAGGGGTTTTTGGACGTTCTGAGGCCATTGGAGCCATCTATTTTGTATTCTGAGAAATGTTAGAGAAATTTTTAAGAATAATGAAAATGATCCAAGGGAATGTGGACTAGGATATGTAACCCAAGAGAGGGGTGAACTCCTTTATCATTTTTTGTGTTATGTGTTCATCTTTTATGGTTGTTATTTGTCTGATATGTTGTTCATGATTAAGTAAAAAATCATTGAATTTATGTGTTAGTAACTTGATCCAATTACCCAAACACATGCCATTTTACACTTGCAATTTAAAGAGATAAGTCTTCTTCATTTTAAATATCTATTGGAAATATATTTATTCCATTTTTTGATCAGTTGGTATCAGAACTTTGGTTTTTGAAGACTTGATTGTTTTCAAGTGTTTTTTTTTTATGCTTACAAGGTTGAAGCTCACAAGAGGAGAAGGAAAAATTTTGGAGCCAAGTTCTTATCTCTCAATAAGGAGAGTTTCACATTCACCTCAGGGTTCAAGGAGACATTCACCAAGCATGGCTCATATGGGGAGTCAAGAGCACCTTTCTTCAGAAGAAGAAACTTTCAGGAAAGCTTTCTTTGATATGGCTGAAATGGTGAAAGTGTTATTTGATGAAAGGAATGCAAGATTGTAGGGTGAAAGTTATAATCCTCCAAAATATGATGGAGACCATGAGGAAAACACTCCAAAAGGGACTGGAGGGAATGGTGGCACTCCGCCTCCTTCACCTCCATCTTCTTCTTCCTCTACTAGTTTAGAACCAACTCCTATTCCTCCAAAGGATAATGGTAAAACTATAACACATACTCCTTTAATTAAGCTTGGTATTAAATTTGAATTGCCTATGTATAATGGAGAGGTGAATGTAGAAAGGTTGGACAATTGGGTTTGTCAAATAGAGGTGTATTGTAGGATATAAAAATCCAAGATGATGAAACCAAAGTTCAACTTGCCTCTCTTATATTGGAAAGTGCAACACTAATTTGGTGGGAAGACAAAACTCAAGAGGACATGAAGAAACATGGTAAATTTTTATCTTCTTGGAATGATTTTATTGTTGCAATTAAAAGGAAATTTTATACATTAGCATACATGAAGAAAGCTATAATGGATTGGAAAATTTTTAGACAAGCTAAGGGGGAAAATGTACAAAGCATCACTCAAGAGTTTAGAAAAATATATTTGGTTTTGGGTGTAGATTTGTCTTCACCAAATACTTTGCTCAAATACATTGGAGAATTGCATAGTTATTTGAGACATACTATACTTATGTTTAACCCTACAAATCTAGATGAAGTATGTGTGCAGGCTACTCGCTTAGAAGCAAGAGGAAAGAATGTTCATCAGGAGGGTAGCAATAAATCTTTCTTTAATGGAGATAAAGGGAAGGGAAATTGTAAGGGAAAAGAAAAGAAGAATTCTTCAGTGAGGAAATATGGGGAAAAACTGACATGCAAGCATTGTTCTAAGGATGGCCATGATGAAGACCATTGTTGGAAACTTCATCTTGAGAAGAGACCCAAAAAGTTCAACAACAAAGGGAAGCCAAAGACTCTTTCAACTACCTAACATGATTTGGGTTCAGATTCCGGTGATGAGACAAATATTACAGCCATGGGATATAAAGATAAGGAATCCATTGCTAGCACTAGTTCTTCAAATTCTCCCATCAATGAAACTCAATATGAAAAAGAAAGAATATAGATTTTCCACATAAGGGTGATTTCAAAACATACCAAAATAGACACACTTTTTGATAGTGGTTCACAAGAAAACCTCATATCTGAAGATACAGTAAAGAAATTAAAATTGGAGACAAAACCTCATCCAAAACCATACCCTTTAGGATGGATATGTGACAATGCAAAGTTTCAGGTAACAAGGAGGTGTAAACTCATATTTTCCATTACTACAAACTTTATAGATGAGGTAGAGCTTGATGTCATTCCATTGGATATATGTGGTATTGTTTTGGGAAGTCCATATTTGTATGATAGGAGAGCTATATTTCATAGACATGAGAACAAATATAATTTGTTTAAAAATGGAGTTGAGTACATTGTTATAGCACATAAAAAGAAGATGAAGATGTCACTTGTAAATTCTGGACAAATGAAGAGATTAGTGAATGCTAGTAAAAATTTTGTTCTCTTGATGATAAAACCAAAAGAGAATGTTGAAAAGGAAGCCTTCCAAGGATGTGACTCAAAACTGAAATATGATTTATATGAGGTTGTTAATGTTCATGGTGAGATGTTTCAGGAACCAAAAGGATTTCCTCCCAAAAGAGGAGTCCAACATGAGATTTCTTTGCAGCAAAATTGTTCTCTTCCAAACATCGGTATGTACAAGATGTCAGTGATGGAAAATGAAAAAAATAAAAAAAAAATCCAAGAGTTGCTTGACAAAGGGGTTATTCGGCCAAGCACTTCTCCATGTGGGTCACCGATTGTCTTAGTACCAAACAAATATGGTACATGGAGCATGTGCATTGATTTCAGAGCCTTGAACAAGATTACAATAAAGAATCATTATCGTCTTCCTCGTATTGATGATTTGCTTGATCAGTTAAAGGATGCCAAGTATTTTACTAAGTTGGATTTGATAAGTGGATGTTATCATATTAGGATTGTTGATGGAGACACATGGAAGACAACTTTCAAAACCAAGAAAGGTTTGTATGATGGATGGTAATACCATTTGGTCTTTGTAATGCTCCTACTACATTCATGAGAGTTATGAATGATGTGTTGATACCTTTGCTTGATTATTGTGTGATAGTTTACTTGGATGATATATTGATTTTTAGCAAGTCACATGAAGAGCATGTCAAGCATGTGAAACAGGTACTAGATGTCGTACAAAAAGATAAGTTGTTCTTGAAGATGTCTAAGTGTTTGGCAAGACCTCACTTGTTTACTTGGTACATATTGTGGGAGGAGGAGAATTGAAGATAGATCCTTCCAAGATTAAGGTCATTGTGGAATGGCCCAAGCCCAACAATGTTACAGAGGTGAGAAGCATTTTGGGAGAAACCCAATATTGGAGGAAGTTTATTGCTAACTTCTCTTACATTGTAGGTCCATTACATGCTTTGACAAGTACTAAGCAAACGTTTCAATGGGGAGGCAAGCAACAAAAGGAATATGATGAATTGAAGGAAAAGATTACTTCAATCCCTATTCTTTCACTTCCTGATTTGAGACAACCATTTGAGATCCAAACAGATGCAAGCAATTATGCAATAGGAGAAGTCTTGTTACATCATGGTAAGCCCATTTGTTTTCATTCAGAAATTTTTAATGGAGTAGTGATTAATTATCCTACCTATGATAAGGAATTGTATGCATTGGTACAAAGTGTGAAGAAGTGGAAACACTACTTGTTGGGAAAGGAAACTATCATTCACATTGATCATCAACCATTGCAATACTTACAATCACAAACAAAGCTACAACAAACAAGGCACTTCAGATGGATGGGATTTCTTCAACAATTTCACTAGGTTATCAGGTATAAGAAGGGAATTTTTAATAAAGTTGTTGATATGATTTCTAGGCCTATTAATAGTACTTCAGTTATTCTTAAGAATAATTCTATCATGCATGACAACTATGTTGAGCAATATGCTTTAGATTCATATTTTAAAGAAGTTTATGCAACTTTATGTCATTCTAACCAAGTTGAGGAACTGGACTATCATGTACATGATAAGTTATTGTATCACCTTGGCAAACTTTGTATTCCATGGACTGAGAGAGTCAAAATCATAAGAGAAGCACATTCTTCTCTTATTGGTGGTCACTTTGGTGTAGGAAAAATAGTGGAAAACTTGCAAAGGTATTTCTATTGGCCTAAGATGAATGAAATTGTTACAAGATATGTAAGAGGATGTTCATTATGTGCTACAAGCAAGCCTAGCAACATAAAATTGGGTTGGTATATGCCACTTCCGGTACCTACTTGTCCCTGGGAAAGAATCTCTATGGATTTTGTAGGAGCTCTACCTATGTCAAGAAAGGGTCATGATTATCCTTTGGTTGTGGTTGATCATTTCAGAAAAATGTGTATTTTGATGCCTTGTAAGAAACATGTTACAACCAAACAAATGACACATATGTTCTTTCAAAATTTTTGGGTTCATTTTGGGTCACCCAACTCCATTATGTTTTGATCAAGATTCTTGATTTGTTGGGAGTTTTTGATCAAGTTTTTGGGCACTCATGGATACCAAGCTGAAAAAGAGAACTGCTTTTCATACACAAACAGATGGTCAGACATAGGTGGTGAATAGAACAATAGTACATTTTGTTCGTGGAAATTGCAACAAGAATCCTAAGCTTTGGGATGATCATTTACACTACATTCAACATGCTTATAACCGAGCAAAGCATTCCTCAACTCAAACTTCTCCATTTGAAGCTTGTTTCGGTTATTTACCAAAGTCTCCTTTAGATTTTATCTTTGGGAAAGATGCGTCTATTTGTGGTCATAGTGATGTTGACAAGGCCAAGAAGTTCATTGAACAAGTTCAGTTTGTGCATCAAGCCATTCAAGAATAGTTGGAAAAGAGCCAAGCCAAGTACAAAGCAATACATGACAAGCATTGTGTTGATCACAAGTTCCAAGTTGGAGATGAAGTTTGGATTTACATTAGCAAAGAGAGGCTTGAAGGAGAAGGTAAAAAAATGAAACCACTTAGATATGGTCCTTCCATGATACTTGAAAATATTGGTAACAATGCCTTCCATTTGGATTTGCCTCCTTATATGCATATGTATGTTTTTGTTAATGTTGAGAAATTGATATTGTATGAGCCTCCTTTGATTGATGATCAAGGAGAGCATGTTTAGATTCCATCAATTGAATATTTCTTGCCAGATTTTCTTTCAGAATTGCATGAAGATACAATCCTTGATAGGAAGACAAGGTCTTCAAAGCGAGGGGATGTTGATTACCTTCGTATTGGTCTCAAAGGAACCAATCCAAGCAAGTCTAGATGGATTGAGGTTGGCAAGGTGAGGGAATTTTACCCTCATCTTCAGATAGACTAAAATTAGTCTTTTGGAGTTACAAAAGCTTCCCAATGGGGAGGTGTGATCGAGGGGATCAAAATTTGCTCAAAAATCAAAGTGCTCGAAATTGCTTCAAAACAGACATGTATGTAGGCCTTGTTGTTACAAACCCAT
>JASDQU010106176.1:15607-35897 GCA_032191745.1 Picea mariana
GTGGTTGAATCATATGGAGACATGTGTCATTTTTTGGGCTAATGGTATGGTGCCACGTGGCCCAGTTGTGGGTTGCCACGTGGCACCCCTCCAATGGTTGGTTGTGGTAAAATTTGTATGAATCCATAGGAGTCGAACCTGTGACCTCCGAGCATGGGGGAGTGCTTTGGCAGGGCCGGGCTACCAACCCACCCATGGTGTTTCTTACACCTATAGTTTAAATATACTATTTGAATTGCAGTTGTGGGTTGTTTGGCGAAGATTAGGGCCAAGGCTTAGCCCCATCCCCCGACATACATATAACACAATCGTTCCATATGTCCACTTCTTTTCTCTTTTGCACGCCCTTTGTTACCATATCACTCAGCCTTATTTCTTAACACTCCGCCATACAGACCACTCCACAAGATTTAGCCACTGATGCTTAACCACACGGTTTTCTGTACAACCACTAATAACCATTGGGCGCGGGGTTAACACTTCAACGAGCAGTGTGACATGCACCTGCCACTTGTCAGCACCACATTTACTCATGCAAATGAGCCCGAGAAAAGTGCTAGGACCTAGCCACATGCCCCCCATGTGACCAACACCTTCGCCTAAGGGGGCACTAATCTCATTAATTGTTTGACAATTTTCCCCATTTTGCGGGATGCGCACATGTGTTGGGTTTTAGGCCCAGTAACGCTACGGGAGCCAAGTTGGTCATTCAAAGGTGTGTTTTGGCGAGTAGGGACAAAAAGCTTGAAGGGGAAAACTTCGAGGAGTGTAACTTCTTCAGTTTTTGGCCAAACCAAGTGTCGAAAAATCCCAGCTAGGGGTTTTTTGACGTTCTGAGGCCATTGGAGACATCTATTTTGTATTTTGAGCACTATAAGAGCACTATTTAAGAATAATGAAAATTATCCAARGGAAKTTGGACCAGGARATGTAACCCAAGGGACAGGTGAACTCCTTTATCATTTGTTTTTTTATGTGTTATTTTTTTATGGTTGTTATCTGTCTGATATGTTTTTCATGATTAAGTAAGAACTCATTGAATTTATGTGTTAGTAACTTGATCCAATTACCCAAACACATGCCATTTTACACTTKCAATTTAAAGAGATAACTCTTCTTCATTTTAAAGATCTAGTGGAAATATATTCATTCCATTTTTAGATCATCAAGTTATCTAACCAATAAACCCTTCAGATATATCAACCCTTTTGGCATCAAATGCATGCAAGCAAAGTCTCACCCGAGGCATCTATTGGGGCTACAAGAACCAAGTTTTTGCAGGAACAAGGGGATGGGAGGCGATCTTCTTATTCATTCTTACTAATCTACTATGTGCACATTACCTTGTGTATGTTATTCCTTGTTTACTTAGTAAATGATTTTACGCAGTAGCATCGTGACACATATTGTAAAAAAAACCATTCACTATAACATCCACCTTTATTGTGCATCATCTACATAGATCTAAATCTAGTTATGGATAAATAAATCATTCATGAACAATCACATAGCATGGCTTTTAGACACACATTTTAAAGTGGTTCACCCAACTTTGGGCTGCATCCACAATGATTGGATTCTTTATTATTCTTTCTATAATAATTCTAGGCTTGCGCACTAAACTTACAATAGATATATAAGGATATCCTTCCCCATCTTTCCCATCCACTCTGCAGTGCAAGCCTCTCTCTAAAAAACTCTCCCTAAACCTTTAGACATAGACTCTCTCTCACTCTCAGTCTATTATCTCAACAACATCCGACCTTCATCCCAACTTTAACTACCTATTMTACCTGACCCATTACATATGTATACATAGAATTTAGGGATTAAAAACCTATTACAACTCATTCTGACTCATTACAACTCATGTTGACTCATTTGTTCGGGTGCTCTTTTCCTTCCTTTGCGTCTGCATGTTGCTTTTGCATTCTCGACTACTTTTCTTCCTTCTTTTATGCATCTCTCTTCTTTTGCATGCCAAACTATTGTCCTTCCTTTTCACCTACTTTATATTCCTTCTTTATTCTCTTGCTTTATTCTTCTACTTTATGCTCTGCCAAGTATGCATTTATTGCGCACTTTAATCCAGAATGTTCCTTTACTTCGCACTCCACTCCTGCCTTCTCTTCTTTCTTCTGTTGTTGCGCATCTCCTCCATACTTAGGATTTTCCTCAAAATTGTATCCAAAATGCATATCCAATAGGGCTCCAACAATAACTTGTGGCTCTTTCCGAGCCACTCAGGCCTATTGCATCGCACTCCTCCATTCCTCCATGAACTTTTGGAGGATTTCCCTAGCTACTGTGACTTCTGCTTATTTTCCAAAAATTTCCTCTACAACCTATGCAGTCAAGGTTGTGAGTTTCTCCTTAGTGTCATGTGTTGTTTTATTTGGCGTGCCTTGTGTCATGAACAATTCCCCTATTACCCTGAGTTATTAGTTTTGTATAGGTTCCAATTTCTGTGCAATCTTCTTCTACTTTGCCCGGATATGCTCTGCTTCATTGTATATCTGTCTATTTGCAAGGATGGTTGTCATCCGGTCAACATGAAGTAGAGTGTTGATTATTGCAATCGATACTTTCCTTACTAGGGAATTAGTGCCAAATACTTTGATGGATTCTTCCTTCGATCTACCAGAATATCCCCTATCTAGGACATTTCATCATTACTACTTTTTAACTGTCGTTTCAGTGCTTTAATGCCTTCAATAGTCCTATTATGTGCTTAACGTTTGTGCACACTTAATTTCATCTGCATTGTTTTTATTATCTATGCGATAATCCCTTTCTCTGCGTGGGTCTTGTTTCTTTATTTACCATAATTATTCATTTCTACCTTTGCATTTCTTCTTGTTTTTCCACTTTTTATTTGTTTTCTTGTTTTTCTAATTTTTGTTTGTTTTTTCTGTATTTTATATTCATACTATAGTAAAACTACTATGATACATTTTTTCTTGCGCAACTCAGATTAATGCACAAATGTTAGGACGTCTCTGTAAAGTTTCAATCGACTTCCATTCACAATGCCTCCCAGGGCTTCTCCATTTATTTTTTCCAACTACACAACACCTGCCTCCATCACATGCTAAATCACATATGGTCCTAACTAATTGCATTCAATTTTTTCTTGGATGTTGCATGAACTTACTATCGTATAGTAATACTAATTCCCCTACTTGAAAATGTTTCTGTTTAATATGTCTATCATGCCATGCCTTTTCCCTTTTCTTATGAACTTGTTGGTTGAAACCTGTGAAAAATCAATCTTCCTCAAGCTGTACCAACTCTGATAATCTCTCCTTTAATGCGCCTGAGTCTAAAATATCAGTAATCGCTACAATGTGCATGCTAGTCACAACAAAATCCATTAGAATTACTACTTCTTTCCCATAGACCAACCTAAAAGGTGTTTTTCCTATCAAAGTTTTGCTTGTAGTCTTGTATGTCCATAATACTTTAGGAAACCTTAAGTCCCAATAATCACTTCCTACATTACATATCTTTGTCATAGAATACTCCATAATTTTATTAAAAGCTTAGACTGTCCCATTGGCCTAAGGGTGATGCGACATACTCTTATGATGATTAATTTGAAACTCATTATTCAATGTTGCAATCGTCCTATTCAAGAAATGTGTTCCTTTATCACTGAGTAGAATGTGTGGGAATCCAAACTGTGTGACTACATTCACAAATAGAAACATCACAACATTATATGCAGTGCAATCTATGACYGGCGTTGCTTCTACCCATATTGTCAAATACTCTATCACAGTGATTATCTACTTGGCTCTTGATCGTCTCATTGTTGGGTTGATCGGTCCAACAAAATCTATTGCCCATTTATTGAATGYCTKCAATGTAACCTATGGGAGTAAAGTAATTTCATCCCTCCTGGATGGCTTCCCAACCCTTTGACAAACATTGCATTCCTGACAGTATTCCTTAGCATCTTTATAAAGTGTGGGCCACCAGAGCCCTGCACACAAAATCTTTTGTGATGTCTCTTTTTTTGGCATAATGTCCTCTTGCAATTCCTTCATCTGATTCTAAGAGTATCATTTTCCTTTCATACTCCAACATACATCATATCAATATTCCATATGCACCTAACTTCTATGCATTCCCTATAATTAATTGATAGTTTGTTTCTCTAACCACTAGTTATGTCTTCTATGCAACTGTCATGTCTGACGAGGCCATTCCTGTACTTCGAAATTGCACAATGTCTGCGAAGTAGTTGTCCATAATTTTTATTGTAGATAAGTGTGCATCCAAAAATTTGACCTCTAGATTCCTTTCATCTTCTCCTGAGATTATGCACAATAATTGATCTGGTCTTGCATTCAACTTCCCTAGTTTCACAAAAACCTCAAAATCATATTCCTGGAACAACAACAACCATATTCATATTCTCCCCCCCACCCCGCAACACGGGCTTGTTCACTAAGTATCTTAGTTCAAAATGGTTTGTATACATCTTAAAGTGAGACCCCAACAAGTAATGTCTAAACTTCTGTAGCACATATACTATTGCCAATCCTTCTCATTCTGTGGTATTATAATTATTTTATGTTATTGACAACTTCCTCCTTGAAAAATCAATTGGGTGATCCATGTCTCCTTCCCCTGGTTGAGATAGTACTATGACCAAATCTATGGACACCACATCCACATGAACATGGAACTCCTTCTTCCAATCTGGGAAGATCAAAATTGGCATGGTCACTAATTTTTGCCTCAATGCATCCAAACCCTTATGACAATCCTCATTCCACTAGAAATTAGCTTCCTTCTTCAACAACTTCTCCATAGGTGTTGTAATCTACGCATAACCCTTAATGAACATCCTGTAATATCCTGTATAACCTAGGGTTTGTCTCAAATGTATGAACGATGTGGGTGGTTGTAAGTATAAAATCAATGCAATCTTAGCAATATCCACTAATAATCCTTGCTTGCATACCACGTGGCCCAACAAAATTCCAAAAGGCACGCAAAAAATGCATTTCTTGAAATTCAATGAAATCTGAAATTGTCTACATCTATTCAACATTAGCCTGAGTACATCTATGTGATCCTTCAGTAGACTAGACACAATCTAATCGTCTAAGTACACTTCAAGGCACTTATGAATAAATTCCTTAAAAGCTGCTACAACTACTCTTGAGAAAAATGCAGGTGCATTCTTCAACCCAAAAGGCATCACTGTGTATAGATAACTTTCCCACTCTATTGAAAAAGTAGTATTATACATGTCTTGCTGCACAATCTTAATTTGGTGATAGCCTAAAAATCCATCTGTGAACGAATATGCCTCCTTCCCCCTATATTCTCTTGCACAACATCTATAAACGATGTTGGAAATGGATAATGTAGACATGCATCATTTACCTTCCTTAGGTCTACAAAAATCTTGATTCCTCCTATTTTCTTATCCTACACCACCATTGGACTTATCCATTTTGATTCCACTACTGGTTCAATTATCCTTGCTTCCAACATTTTATCTATCTCTGTTTTCACCTTCTCTTTATAATTCACATTTAACCTGTAGGGTCCCTGTTACATTGTCTTAACAACGAGTTTCAAAGGGATATTCATTTCTCCTAACTCACCGACTATCCCCTTCATATATAAGAATGTATCTCAAAATAGATCCTAGTACTCACACAATAAATATGCAATCTTCTACATAGTTTCATCATTCCAATAATCTCCTATCTACGCAAAATTTGGGTTTTCTTTTGTTCCAATATTTACCTTCTGTGTCCTTATTGGCTATGCATACACAACAAATTCAAACTCTGATCCTTCTACCACACGTTCCCCCTCAGTTTCAGTTACTTGTACATTCCTTGGATCTTCCTCATCATGTTATTCTATAGCAACATTGTAACATTCCAGTAATTCATGGATAACCATAAAAGCTCTATGCGCAATACACACAGGTACCACCTCCATCAACCCTTCTTCCAAAAAGATCTTGGTTCGAATGACCTATAGGGATGCATATACTAATGGAGATTCATGTTCAAAAGTAAATGTTACCTTGAACCTCTGATTCAATTCATCCCATTTTGTTGTTTCTTTGCATATTTCCAACTCCAGGTACCAATTCTTAGGAATTGTATTCAATGTGTGTATAAACATATGCATCCATTCCTTCTTCGGGGTTGAACTCCATATGTCTCTACATTGCACAATATGATCTGTTGGGTCACTTATCCCTATACTCTTCTACACAATATTCTCCACCTCGATACCAAATCTCACTTTCATTAGTCTTCTACACTTCTTTCAATCTTTCATTCTCTCTTTGTGTGCAACCCACCATCTGGTTGGAGTGGCCTTCAAGACAACATCTAGTGCCAACAATATTTGTTGTTCGGGTACCTACAACTCAAATGCCTTTACAAACAAGCTTATATTAGTCAATCCGTCATACTTGGGTGGATCACATAACTTCGTTCCAATCCAACACAATGATCGAGTTATGCGTTCACATCGTCTAGTTGATACTTCATGCATCCTCTACTTCCAATGTTCCATACCTTCCTCTGAATCTGATGCACACAAGCTAATACTTCTCCAACTTAGTGCACCATCTGCAATGGGTTTAACATAATTGTCCATATGAACATTCATATTATACAGGTTGTCAATTTCCTCCTCTCTCGCTGGCTCTATATACCTCGTTCATTCTGTCGAATCCAATGGTGCAGTAACCTTCAAGCCCCATACCTCAAATATCATTTCCCTCCCTTTAAGGTTAATGATTGTTTGATTTTAAAAGGCCCATTCCAAATCCATTAGTGCTATATATGGATGACTATCATGCATGATCTCGATGACTTCAAAATATTCTACACTGCGCACCCCATATATATTCACATGTACTCTCGTCAATCGACCAATTGGGACTATCTTGTGTTGGTTCACCAACCTTAACTGAACGAGAGACCAGATTAACTTGGGTTTCCCCGTCATTTCCCATGACTACTTTGGTAACACATTGACATCAGAACCCAAGTCTGAAATGATGTTATCCACATCATATTTTCCAATCTTTGCACTTAACTTGAATTCTCCATTGGTCCTCTTTTAGCGCAGTACTTGATTTACTACCCTCTGTGTGGAAGGAATTTCCCTTTCTTGCGCAAAATGATCAATCATTTCACATATTTCATTCAATGAAATTTCATCTTTYATAAACTCTATGCAAATTCTTAGAAACTCTCTTAGAGTATTTACCTTCTTAAGTGGCTTTCCTGGTATAGTACAATCACAGACCGAAAGGATGTTGATGCTACCCAATATGTTCCTAGTATCTCTTTTCTTTCCCTTTGATACGCCTCATTTTCTTGTTGAGGGTCAAATGTTGACATAGGTCCTATTTATTTTCTCACCCATTGCTCAACCTGCTTTCCTCCATTCGTCACATCATCCCCTGTTCTAGCTCCTCTGTGTGTAACAAGTATTATTCTAGGTCCTTCATTTCATTTCTTAGTTGATATTTTTTGCATTTTTTAATTTGGGTTTTAGTTCTGATTCCCTCTTGCCTGCCACTTCGTAAGTAGTTGAGGATAGTCTTCTATCACATTATACAGTACTCTAGAATATGTGAATGTTGTATAAGGATTCATGCAATCCTGATCTAAGTGTCCCAATTGATTACAATTGTAACATATTATTAGTCCTCTACCTCCTCTACCAAAATTTCCTCTACCTCAACCTCTGCCAAAAGTTCCTTTGTTTCTTGGATTAAATCCTCTTTCATTATTATAYTGTGGACCACCTCCTTTTATATTATAATTCTCCTCTTGGATCCTATACATATCTAAAGTGTTCTCTCTCATCAAATTGAATGYGCAACAATCCTTCTCTTCGTGCGCGACTGACTTGCAGAAGTTTGCAAAATAGGTTCCTTGGGGTACTCTAGTATTTCTACAATAATGGATACTCAGTCAAATGATGTCCTCGTTTCTTACATATTTCATAGTATCCCACTCCTAGTAATGGATTCGGTGCTCTAGTCACAAAATACTGCACAAATGTTGGACATTCGTCCTTGTGGTGGCCTTTAGTCCTACATTTGGTACACCGAACTTGTTCCCAATTCTCCTTCCCTTTTTCAAGTTATGCCAATTGAATTGTCAAGGCATATAATTGTGTCTGGACTTGCACCATCCTCCCACCATCTACTATGGGAGATGCTTCCAATTTTATTACAATTTCAAAATCTTCGGGATGTGACCCAACCTTTTGTTGAATCAAAAACCTGTGAATATGTGGTATAAGGCCTGCGATAAACCATTATTGGTGTTGTTGATCAAGGATATAGAATTCAAGTCTACCCATAGAATCCTTAAACCTTTGATCATAGTCCGAAATTGCCTCATGTTGCACGTATTTGATTTCGTTCAACTCTGTGATGTATTGTGACTCAAATTTTGGCTTCTTGAACTCTTTCAACAATTCTTGTCTAATTTATGCTAAAGTCCTCGCTTGTCCTATAGGTGTGGTACTCTATAATTTCATATACCAAACTAATGCACATACTCTAAATATTGTTTCCAACTGCGTAATATTTATAGCCTTGTCTTGGATAGTCTTCGTGGCCTAAATTGTTTCACATACGAATATATGTTATTCTGGGTCCTCTGACCCAAATCCTTGGAACTCCAACAGTCTAGGTGTGTTGTCTAACTCTTCCATGTTGTTTTGTGTCATACCTCCCCTTGCAAATGTTGGTTGACTCTGAATCGGGACACTGCTTCCACTACTCGGTCCTCCCTTACTAACTGCAACTTATTTTGAGAAATCCTCAAATGTTATTTTTGATCTAGGTGATGCACACATGGTCGTGGAGTTGACATAGGATCCAATATGAGTAGGACTTACCAGTTCTTATATTATAGGACTTCACTAACAATTCTCTTCCTCTCATTCTACGTGCAATATCTCAATGATATGGATTATTGCAACGAGTACTCTCCCCTTAGGCTCATTGTGTGGATCTCCTTTGTCATCCCCATTCTTCTGCCTCTTGTACCTTCTTCGATTGCTCAATATTCCAAACTCATCTTCCTCTTCTAATACACCTTCTTCATTTATTTGCATCCTCACTCCCTCCCTTCCTTCTTCATTTCTTCCTTCATTATTTCCTAGCTTCAGACTGTCCTATTGGCATCCTGCATTTCCCCTATGTGTGAAAATCCCCATAGCAATCAAACTCCATCTTCATGATACACTTGTCACACAACAACATGTTTATCCACATGCCCAATGATTTCATAAACCTTCCACACGAACCTTTAAAGAAATACCTATCTGTAACACTGTATGACTCAGTACAATCTACTGCAAATTCTATAATATAACCTCCCAATATACTTTCAACCTAGAAATCAAATGCATGAGAAGTCTTATTACTTACATAATTCAACTTCCTTACCAACTCAGGAGTCCAATTTCTCGACACTGCAGTTCAGTACCTTCCAATATTTTCCACCAATCTTTCTAACCACTCAATTAATATAATCAGAAATTCTCCAAATAAAATATCATGAATATTTGTGTACACATACCTTTGCATCCATTTCTCATCACTCATTTAAGGGTTTCTATTCTCTTTTTGAGAAAATTTTCATTCCTTCCCTTCTATCCATTCTGAGATCTGTTTCTTAGTCGATCTCCAAAATATTCCCTCAACCACAGATTCTGGGTCCCGAAAATGGAAACATTTGTTGGCACATGGTTGTAATACCCTACATTAAAATTATCTAACCAACAAACCCTTCAGATACCAACCCTTCATGCAAGTGAAGTCTCACCCAAGGCATCTATTGGGGCTGCAAGAACCAAGTTTCTGCTAGAATGAGGGGATGGGATGTGATTGTCTTATTCATTCTTACTTATCTACTATGTGTGCATTATCCCATGTTTGTTATTCCTTGGTTACTTAGTAAATGATTTTACGTATTACCATCATGAAACAGATTGTAAAACAAACCATTTGTTGTAACATCCACCTTTACTGAGCAACATCTACACAGATCTAAATCTAGTTATGCATAAATAAATCATTCATGAACAATCACATAACATGAAATTCAAACACATAGTTTAACATGGTTCACCCAACTTTGGGCTACGTCCACAATGACTGGCTTCTTTAGTATGCTTTTTGTAATCATTATAGGATTGTGCACTGCACTTACAATAGATATATAAGGATATCCTTCACCATATTTCCTAGCCACTCTGCAATGAAAGCCTCTCTCTGCAAAAAACTCCCTAAACCTTTAGACATAGACTCTCTCACACTCTCAATCTATTCTATCAACAACTTCCGGACTTCATCCCATCTACAAATTGCTATTCTACCCGAACCATTACATATTTATACATAGAATTTAGGGCTCAAAACCCTATTACAACTCATTCTAACTCATTACAACTCATGTTGACTTGTTTGTTTAGGCGTTCTTTTCCTTCTTTTGCATCTGCATGTTGCTTTTGCATTCTCAACTGTTGTTCTTCTTACTTTTCCATGTCTCTCTACTTTTGCATGCCAAAAAAATTTCCTTCCTTTTCTACCACTTTATTTTCCTACTTTATTCTCTTTCTTTATTCTCTTGATTTATTCTCTTACTTTATTCTATGCCAAGTATTTTTTTACTGGGCACTTCAATCCAGAATGTGCCTTTACTGCACACTTTTCTCCTGCCTTCTCTTCTTTCTTCTGTTGCTGCACATCTCCTCCATACTAAGGATTTTCCTCAAAATTGTATCCTAAATTCCTATCCAACACCATGCTATGCATTGCCTTTCATTTTCATGCCATGCCATGCCTTGCATTACCTTGCATTTTCATGCCATGCCATGCCTTGCATTGCCTTTCATTTTCTTTCCTTTCCTTTCCTTTCCATGCCATTCCAAGGCATGCCTTTCCTTTCTATCCCATTCCATGCCATGCCTTTCCTTTTCATTCCATGCCTAGCCTTGCCTTTCCATGCCATGCCATGTTATACCATTCATTACCTTGTGCTTCATTTCCTTGTATTGCATTGCATTCCCATGCCATGCCATGCCTTGCCTTGCGATTCCATGCATACCATGCCTTTTCTTGTCATGCCATGCCATGCCATGACTTGCATTGCATTGTCATGCCATGCCATGCTATGCCTTTCCTTTCCATGCCATGCCTTTGTTTTCCATGCCATGCCATGCCTTTCCTTGCTTTTCCTTGCCATTCCATGTCATGTCATGCCTTTCCTTGGCATGTCATGCCTTGCCTTTCCATGCCTTGCCTTGCCTTGCCATGTCATGCCTTGAATTGCCTTGCATTTCCTTTCCTTTCCTTGTCTTTCCATTCCTTTTCTTGCCATATTCTTCTAGGTTATACACAAAATTTCAACTAATTTAACATTCAAACTTATTCAAATTTCTAACTCTTTGAATGCTTACTTAACACCCTTCAATAAAATAGTAACCTGATTTTGGTATCCTTGTTGAGTTTACACCTCTAATTATTGATTCCTTTCAGGTGATTAAAATTCATACAAAACGAAAAATGATGATGTTATAACCCTAATTTGCACCATACATGCTTACCTGGAATCAAGCCATCTCAGATTCCTTCTTTGCCAAAACATTGTTGAACAACTCTTCTTAAAAACACCTTTTATAAAGGCCCACGCGCCCTGCTCCATTACTGCACGTGTGTACACTCTCGCTGACCCAAAACAACCCGTGTGTACCTACAAAAGAACAAAAAAAGGAAAGTTGCTGATGGAACACACAGCTTTGGGTGAGTTAAATAAACCTTTAGGCCATGCATGGCTGAGGGTTTGACCAAATACCTAGCTTCTTCTAGCCTATAAAAGAAGGGTTAGGGGTCCCATTTGGAAGAGGAGAATCATAGTAAAGAAACTATACCCGATTGCACATTCCCTTTGTCCCAACCCTTTAGCCATCCTTGTGCAAAGCGAAATATAGAGCAAAGAAGTTGGAGGACAGTTGAAGAGGAGCCCAGGACCAGGTTTGTGGAGAAGTGGCTGACTTCATCATTGTAAGTTGATTTGTTTAAGTTAATAATAAAGAAGTACTTTTCCCATCCCACCATATGAGGTTTTCATGGTTATTGCATACATGTTGATTGAATCTCTAACCCATTAATCTATATATCAAATGCATGTGGAGTTCTTTGTTTGTCTTGTGTGAATGCAGGTCAACCTTGGGAGGAGAGATGTAGTCAAAGAGTGATCAATCATGAAGGATGATCGATATCAAACGCCTGAAATAAGTTATGCTCACTTGATCTTCTTAACTACGTATATGCTTAAGAATAATGGGGATTAGGTCCGGGACGACAGTAGAAAGTAGGAATCTTTAGGTCTTTTCTGCATGCACAATAAAGCCCTAAGTGCTAGTCCATAGAGGGATTTCTCGTCATCCCATACTTAATCCCCATTATTCTTAAGCAAATACGTAGTTAAGAAGATCAACTGAGCATACCTTATTTCGGGCGTTTGATATCGATCCTCCTTCACGCTTGATCGATCTTTGACTGCCGCTCTCCTCCCAAGGATGACCTGCATTCACACAAGACAAACAAAGAACTCCACATGCATTTGATATATAGATTAATGGGTTAGATATTCCATCAACATGTATGCAATAAACCATGAAAACCTGATATGGTGGGACAGGAAAAGTACTTCTTTATTATTAACTTCAACAATTCAACTTACAATGATGAGGTCGGCCACTGCTCCACGAACCTGGTCCTAGGATCCTCTTCAACTGTCCTCCAACTTCTTTGCTCTATATTTCACTTTGCACAAGGATGGATAAAGGGTTGGGACAAAGGGAATGTGCAATCGGGTATAGTTTCTTTACTATGATTCTCCTCTTCCAAATGGGACCCCTAACCCTTCTTTTATAGGCTAGAAGAAGCTAGGTATTTGGTCAAACCCTTGGCCATGCATGGCCAAAAGGTTTATTTAACTCACCCAAAGATGTGTGTTTCGTCAACAAATTTCCTTTTTTCGTGCTTTTGTAGGTACACGTAAGTTGTTTTGGGTCATCGAGCGTGTACACGCATGCAGTAATGGAGCAGGGCACATGGGCCTTTATAAAAGGTGTTTTTAAGAAGAGTTGTTCAACAGTGTTTTGGCAAAGAAGGAATCTAAGATGGCCTGATGCCAGGTAAGCATGTCTGGTGCAAATTAGGGTTATAACAGATGACCCCTAATGTGTGAGGTCAGAAGAGCATCTGATGGCCAAAATACATTAACAATCTTCACTGATGTGCCAAACAAGTGAGCCCAGGGACCAGAAATTGAAAGGCGCGGTCTGCAAAAATAATAATTGTCTCACCGAGGCAAGCATACCCATGCTCGAGATAAAATAAAATCATGGCTACCAATCAAATACACTGTATATCCATGTCATATAACTATATAAAGTGTAGCCATGAGCAATACACAATGGAGCTACATCTCGAAATCAAAAAGATATACGGGTAGAGTATCCATCTTCATAGAAGCTGATAAGGCCTGATGGCTGGAGATGAGGTCTTCAGAGCTCGAGCAACAACTTCAAAATATTCAAAACTCGGGTAGGAGTGTAATATGAGTGTATGAATTCACTACCCAGAGGTCTTTGACGGCTCGTCGGTCATGGACTAGAGAATCTTGATGATCAGACTGAAAGCTTCATTGATTTCGAACACAAACTTGATTGGACATTGAGGATGGTCGGGTATGAGGGAAAGAGACAAACTGCAGAGGGGCCAACTCAGGCTTGGTAAAAACTTCCCTTGGACAATAGCATGACAAATGATGAGACTCAGGCAGCATGGAATTAACATAAGTTTACGAGGCAAGAGGCAACACAAACTCTCCATATGTTTGGAAGAATAACCAAACGGAGGAGGACATAGCTCTATGTAGCGAGAATAACTTCCTAAGGTCGTATTAAATCCCAGAATTTGACAAACAAATGGACAAATGTGCTTTATCCAAGGGTGATTCATTATGCCGCCAATAAAGAAAATACTTTTCCCTTCCTCTTTTTGGGGTATATTTGATTTTTTTTGTCTTTTTTCAATAATAAAAGAATGTTATGTTAGAAAGGAGGAACGAGTGTTGCAAACATACAAGTTTAGGGAGTAGGGAAAAGACTGATGTTCAAAGCAAGGACACTCAGGAAAATCCTCCAGGGGCCAAAGGTGTTAAGACGCAGAGGCAAAGTGCTACAGGGATTGCGTATAAGGCATCCTTTACATGGTTCGGTTGAGAACAACATGGAGCCGACATTAGGCCAAAGACGTGGGTATGCAAATGCGATTAATAAAACACACAATGGTAACATCCTTCGATGTGAGTTTAACGAGCCCAGATAAGGTAAGCTAGGAAGTTTTTCATATTTAGAGAGTCTGAAAAAATGTTAAAGGAGACTCCACTAGGGTACCTTTTTCAAAGGCAGTCTAGTCGGTTTGAAAAAGGGGTAAACTAGCATCGACAAGACATCTATTCAAAACCATTTTAATGAGTGTGATAAAGACAAGATCACTCAGCCATTTTTCATTTTTAAGGAGTCTAAAAAAAGATTAAATATGGACTCTGTCGAGAATGTTATACTGGACCATTTTAACAAGTGTGAAAGAATAAGGTCACTCGACGATCTTTTCAATTTTAGGGAGTCTAAAAAGAGCTTAACTATGGACTCCGTGGGGGTTCCTTTTTCGTAAATTTAGTCCCTCAGGCCCGAAAAAGGGTTAAAATGATACCTAAGAGTACTCTTCTAGAGAACCAAAATTCCTTAGAGTATACCTTTGTTCGTACAGTTGACCGTTCGGACCGAAAAATGGGTAAATTACCGCCAGACAGATGTGACTTTCAAATTTTAGTTTAACGAGCGTGAAAGGCCATAAGATCGCTCAGCAATCTTTTCATGTTTAGAGGGTCTGAAAAGGGCTTAAAAAAAGACTCATTATGTCTTTTGGATAGGCCTTGTTCAGATCATGAAATTTTGTACATACACAAATTGTGCCTTTCTTTTGTTGACCGACACAGGATTTGACACCCATTGGGTCAAATGGATAGGATAGATAAAAACAGCTTTTAGCAGTTTCTCAACTTCAACCTTAATGGCTGTTTCTTTCCTGGGATTAACTAGACGAAGATTCTGTCGAACAGGCTTGGCATCTGGATAAGTTGTCATTTCATGTTCGACTATTTTTGGATCAATGCCTGGCATTTCCTCGTAAGACTAGGAAAAAATGTCACGGAATTCTTTAAATAGATCTGTGTGGATTTGAATCTTTCCAGGGGAGTAGTCAGCTCCGATGAAAACATTCTCCAGGACACCAGGGGTTCTGGAGATATTGATCGGTATGGTTTTAGTGATAGTTTCCATATTACCCTTAGCATAGACTTTGTGTGTAGCTAAGGGATTAATAGGACAAGACCTATCTCCAGTCATAGTCAAGGTGAATTCTCTAGCTTTGATTCTTCTTAACTCTGGGAGGAAGTATGATATGTGATGAAGATCATCCCAGGGTTTGTTCGAACTAGTCATTGCTTCAATTACTGCTTCGTCGGAGGGCAAGACTAAGTCTAACGAATCGGTGTCAGTGAGAGAACCTTGAGCCCAAAGAGGCTCTAGAAGTGGATCTAACTCTTGTGCAGGAGTTGGATCTGTGTTGGTTGAATCTTGCTAGACTAAAGAGTACATTACTTCAATTGCAGACAAGGGCATGGACATGCCCAAGTGCCCTGTCCCATCCATCGTGGCCGATGGGGAAGGAAGTATCCACAGATCATTGAAGTAAGTCATGCGAAATGACAAAACTTGGAAAATCTCAACCTTATGGTGGTCGAATATGAACTTGACATCGCCTTGAGGGGGTGGGTAATCGAAGGTACCCATCAAATATGGGCACAAACCAACCTCTACGTTGACTACGCCTAGTTGAGGATTATCAATCATCGAGACGGTGGACACCCCCAATGAAGGGTCAGGTCCGGAGAAAGACAATTGATCAATGGTCACAATCCGGTCCTCGTGTGTAAACAACAAGACCCAGAAAACTGTAGCAACCACTGATTGCATGGCATAAGTCCAACTCCTGCCTAACAAGATATCGTAGTCGAGGGACGCGTCGACTACTTCTACCTCGACACACACAGTCTTCCCTCCTAACTGCACGAGGAAAGAGGGAATGATACCATGTGGTCAGAACGAATGACCGTCGAAAGCAATGAGAAGAGTAGGTGACGGAGACAAAACGGGTTGGCCAATGGCCTTCCAACATGCCAACAACATAACGCATGTCGAGGCTCCCTCATCAACTACCGTGCGGAAAATATTTCGAGTAAAAATTTTCATGGGGTGAGCCACTACTATCTGAAATGCTATGTTGTAAGGCAGAAAAGGTTTTAAGTCAGTTGTATCCAGCATGATGGTACCTGGATTACAAGTCTCGGTAGTTCCTAAAGCGGTTAACAAATCTTTCCTCTAGGAAGGATAGCTTTGGAGGACCTCTGAAGTAGACATCGCACAAGGGGTTTGAGACAAATATTCCACCATAGAATAGTTCTGGGCAGCCCTTGCGTTTGGGTTGTGAGAATCTTTTTTGAATGTTCCTTTTGGGATGCGTGTCATTGTTTCGCCCAAAGTCTTCTCAATCTGTAGAGGAAGAGATGGGAGTTCAGCTTCTTTTCCCTTCTCAGAAGTGCTTGGTTTACTATAGTCATGTCCTCTAGTTGATATAAAAGCATCAACCTTCATCATATACACATTCACAGATGTGGGATTGTTCGAAGACGGAGAGGGTCCTTGATTTCCCCCTTCCGTGCTTATAGAGGCTTGGGTTAGGTTTCACCCATGCTGAAATGGATTGGTTAACACAACAGGTTGTTGTTGTGTCACAAAATTTTGGGCCTCTGCAAGTCGAGGACATTGGTGGGTCGGGTGGTCTTCCGCACACAGGTTGCACGAATACCTCGCCTTTCGTTTCTCAATGTTTCCCCTGCTAGCATTATTAGTGGGTTTCTTATCCCCCTTACCCTTCTTTCGTTGTTTTTTCTTTCCTTCAGGCTACTGGGTGGCCTTTGGATTTTTCGATTGCATTGTGTGTACATCTGACGTTTTAGTAGGGGGAGCAGCCAAAATAGTAGTTTGGCTAGCCGTTGTGTGTTGTATAGAAAATTGCTACAATTGCTTCGTCAGTTTCTCAGCGAGATTTGTTTGTGCTGAACCAACAATACCATCAGCATGTGGTCCAACTCTCTGTCTGGTTTTATCAAGTATTGAGCATGGCACATATAGAAAGATCTCATATAATAAACCGGACTGAGAATAGATTAGCCCAAGTTGTTGAGCTCTCATGATGGCATCTTCTTCGAAAAATACTCCCGACGTCGCGACGTCTTTGGATAACTGTGGGACCAAAGACTTAAGGAACCACTCAAGAAGGAATGTTGGTGGGGATGGCACCTTAATTAAACTCTTCCGACATCTCCATTCTCATATGTGATCAGAGATATGGTCTACTTTTGTTTGTGCAAAATTGGCCAGCAATTTTGTGCCATCATCATATCTCACAGGTAAGTGGAAATGGTTTAGGAAAGCCATTGCCAATTCTCCAAAGGAAGAGTATCTTGAGCGGTCGAGCTCAATGTACCATTTTGCAGCACTCCTAATGAGAGTACGTTGAAACAATCACAACTGTACGGAGTCATCTTTTAATGAGTTAGATGAGCACCAAAGATGGAAGGTAGTCACATGATCTCTTGGATCTTCGTTAGGCTTGGCTTCAAACTTCGGTATGTCCAAAGGAAACTTCGTCGGCATAGGGGGCCAACATGGATCGTGACAGACAGGTTCATTCAACAACCTTGTCAAGTCTGGCAAATGCAAGCTTTCCAAGAAAGGTAGTTTGGGTTGTTGGTGATAACCTAGGAAAAAGGGACCTAGAGTTTGACTGGAACCAAGCTGCCAGGAAAAGTTTGGCTACGGGCCTGGGTTCTGGTAAAAACCATGGCCATGACTAGTGTATGGATTCTATGTGTGAGGAGACATCATCGGTTGATTCCCAAAATAGGATGTAGATGGATGGGCGTGCATTACATTCGGAAGACTTTGGGAAGGGTTGCCCCATGCTGATCCCATGGGGATAGGCATAGTACTTTGTCCAGGGTTCCATTGATTGTGAAAAGAATTGCCCCAGATCGACATTCTTGACAAGGGAACAGATCCTTTCCAAGAATTCCAAGGCCCTGATGCGGAATAAGTTCCTAGGTTTGCCCTCTGTGCAGGAATAGTACCCTGCATAGGAATAGGTTGTCCGAAACTGGGATTACCCCCAGTCAGGAAAGCAGCTGACGAGAAGGCGTTGTTACCAAATGCACCGAACAAAGAAAATGGTGTCGAACCTACCAGTATATTATGCGAAGGTGGTCCTTGACTCCCTGCTCCAAATAAACTATGGTGTGCAGGTGGCCCAGTGGATTGTTGATGCGTGGCCCCGAGCGAAGGGGACGAAGGAGGTATATGACCTCCCCCATAAGGAAAAGCATTAAAAGGACCTGAAGTGCCCCCCATGTGGCCTTGCAGAGGAGCGTTATATCTCCCTGCCCCCAGACCTAAAGTCTGTGAAGTGGAGTAGGAAAGTACAGAACTTCTACCTGAGTTAGGCATCCCATATGAGAACGGAGGGCCTGTCACACTTGGTGTGAAAGGGGTTGTGGCTGCCGCCATAAACAGGATCGGACCACTGTGCAAGGTAGAGGCAGTTGAGACCATGGTGGCTTGGACCGATGACGGTGGGTTAGGAGGTGGAAACTCTCCTGTGGTGACAACTGTAGTGGGAATTGAAGAATTCCTAGAAGGAGTGACATCATTTGTTTCCATTGCTGCATGGGACACTGTCTGCACTCGTAAGGGTGAATTGGTACGATGATGGGTGCCGAAATATCAGTGGTTGGAGGTTCAATTGGACCAAGAGCTTTCGATCCAAAGTCTAAAATGGTCGTTTCCTCCGGATGTTGGTCGGGCACAATTTCTTGTGACCTGGTTGCTTCAAAAAACCCGTGTTGGTCTAGCTTTCACCTTAGTGGTGGCAGAGGTGGCTCCAGTGTAACCGGTGATAGGCCCAGAAGCCTTCATGACTGGCAGAGCTCATGATCCTCCACTGTGTGAGAAGATCAAAGACACTATAGGTCTTTCTATTCATTCAAAAAACAACACACACTAAAAAAAGTCCCTACAAGATAAAACAAGCAAACACTAAACTAATTGAAAGAACAATTACAACAACCAACACTAGAGCAACTTACCAGTGCAAGTGCAACTCGAACATGGAATCACCCTCCAGGTATACTCTGCAAAGAGTGGCCTGAAATCTATCATAGGTACCATGGTATACCCCCGCAGCCACCTGTGTATGTCTCTAAAAAGATAGGCAACTAGGTTTCCAGCGCCTGAATAGTCACCAGGCGGGTACAGTCGAAAGTTGGGTATACCACAATGAGCAGGGTATCGAGCCCAAAACCTATCAAGGGTATCGAAATCAATTGGTTTGAAATATAATTGAGGACCTCGAACGGATTCGAGACCCACGAAGCTCCGTGGAAAATGCAATCGACGGAATCCCAAGACAAGCCCTCTATATGTGTTCTCCTCTACAATTGGTCTAGGTTTGGAGGGGTTATCTCCACTACCTTTTCGCACATGACCTCATGTTTATCCCTTGTGTTAGATGGGGGTCCCAGATAACTTTCACAATACTGGACTTTGACACTCCCTAACTTAGACTCCAATGTTTTATTTTAATGGCCTTGAAGAGTTTCCTCTCCAACCTAATTCAAGGCCCTAATCCTAAACTAGTTGGTTGACCCTACAAACATAAAAAGTCTAATGAATTTTAGGTTTAGCGTTAATATTTATGGCTTGTCTTAAGTGAAAGGATATGAAAGTGAAACTAGTGATGTTTGAAAGACGGAAGAAAAAATAAACATAAAGCTGGAAACAAAATATCTTCACTTAACTCAAATCTTAAACAACTTTTCAAACTTAAAAATTTTCTAAGATTTTTAAACAACAAACTCAAATCAGGATTTCACTCGACTACGAGATACTTATGATCTAAGTAAACCGTCAAGAAATTATGAAAGAAAAGACTTTTCCTTGGTTACTAATGCAAAACAACACTTTTTCACCAAACAAAGAAACAAAAGATTTTTTTTTTTTTATTTGAATGCTCACAAAG
>JASDQU010106176.1:61344-84060 GCA_032191745.1 Picea mariana
AAATCACAAGGAAAAAGGTAGTATTTCGACCTCCAACTGATAGGTTTCTTATTCAAACTTGTTTAGGGGTCATGAAAAACACTTCTTCATGGTGATGAAGTTGTGACACTTAAGTTCAACACTTAGGTGCGAAATTTGGTGTGCGACACTAAGGTCTATAATAGTTGCGACATTTGATAGTGAAACACTTAGGTGTGTAACACAAGGAAAGTCATGGCAAGGCAAGCATGACATGGCATGGAAAGGAAAGGCATGGAATGGAATGGAAAGGAAAAGAAAGGCATGAAATGGAATGGCATGGAAGGTGTTAGCACTCTGTAAATATATTCGATTGATAAACAAACAATGAAGGTAACTTTTTCAACCAACTTTGAGGCCCTAAATTAGCCTTTTGAACCTGGAGAGGGCTCTCTCAGGAGACTATGTCTTCACTATGACATGTTTTGTTTCTTCTTTTGCATGATGAACATGAGCTTCAGTTGCATCGTCTAGTCTACAGAGTTGGGTAGGCTCATATCCCAACTATGTTTCTTCTTATGTAGGGGTGCAGTGGACACTGCATGGCTAGAGTGAAGGGCTTATTGTACCCCTCACAGTTATGCTTCAATTCTTTCATACATGGTCTCTTGCTTAGCTTAATTTCTTTGCAAAAGATCTTCTGAGGCATCTGATATAGTTTTGATGATGAAGTCGAAGTCATCGATCATGAGCATAGTCTGCAGCTTGGTCTTACTAGATTTTGACTTCTTCCGCGATGTGGGTTTCATGGGAGAAACCTTTCTTTTGTTAGACAGATCTATGTCATTAGGGGGATTCTGTGGTGGTGTTACTTTTCCTTGCTTCTGTTGATCTTCATTTCCATTTTTCTCTTATTTATCTACTTCGTCATCACCTCCTCCTCCAAGTGATTCTAAAGTAGTTTCTTCTGACGCACTGCTCAGTTGCTGGACCTCTTATGCCTTCTTCCTTCTGCTAGTTCCAGGTGTATCATGCCCTTCACGAGTGACCACTGGGATTTCGATTAGTTCAGGATCAGATAGTTCTGTGGGGTCAATAGAGATAAGGAGCTTTGCAGGCTATTCCTTAGTTATTTCTTCTTGGTCCTCCTCTGTGAGTTTGTAGTAACTCTATAGTACTTATTTGTGTTTGTCTCCGCGCATAGTGATGTAGATAAAATGTCTATCTATGTGGAACTTCACAAATGGCCTGAACCTGTGCAGGGTGTTCAGCATTATACAAGGGACAACCTCAATATCCCTATTTAACTGCAGGTAGTAGGTGTGGAACACCGCTTTTGACTGCCATTGTTTTCCCATATCGCTCGAATACCAGAGTGAAGTGAACTTCGCAATTAATGGTTCAGATGGCTCTATTTTAGGGAAGGTCACACATTCAGGCATATCCCAATATATGAATGTGATGAGGATCAACAACCAACTAAAATGGAAATCATAGCCCTGATTCTGAGCTTCGCAAAAGTATTGGTCAAACTAGTTCACTAAGTACTTTGCCTAGTTCATCTGTAGCCCCTCCACGCATTTCCCTGTGAGGTCAACAACAAACCTTGTGACCTGTGTGGGTCTATTCTTCTGGACTAGATTACCAGCAATCAACTGGCAAGAAAGGTGCACTATGCCATTCTAGATGAAGGCTACCTTGTAGCCTCACTTCCCCTTCTCCACATCGTCGTATGTATCTTTAATATTCTGTGCTAGGGAATGGTCTGTAGCCTTTCCTAGGTAAAATTATTGCAGGTCTGGTCCCTACATGCTCAATCCAGTGATTCGATGGATCAGCCCCAGATTGACAGTGATGTGTCTGTCTAGCCACAGGTAGCCACCATGGAAGCTCAACAGCAGGAGCTTAACGCACACATTAACTTCCTGGTGCCTTCCAAAATGGGTTATTTTCATCACATTTAGAATAGTGGACTGCACGAGGTCCATAGTCCATGGTTGGTGGATTATCCTGGAATTCTTCCCCTTCGTCCTAGTCAAATACCTATGATGGGTGATCATTCCAAAGTTCTTGCGATCCCCTAGGTTAAAGTTAATGATATTTAGTGTCATGATCTTATCCGGCTGAGGCTTGCCTATGCGTATCCCCTTTGGGAGGTACGTAGTGACCAAGGTGTAGTCGAAGTCCCTGGGGACACTATCATGATTCATCGCACCAACCAGAGGAGGGATGTTGTCGGGCAGGATGGATGGGATTAACTTCACGTTTTCCATGTCATCTCGATGCTTGGTTCTTTTCTCGGTCGTAGCTCAGAATGGTCCGGATCCGCGAGCAATTGATGGGGAGGCTTGCACTCCTCTCATCAATGAAGCTTGAATTCTAATGGACATCACCTTCTCAGCCATAAGTTTGATTAGAACTTCTTCAACAGACTTTTCTACATCATTGATTTTGTCAGACATGCACGCTCAAGATTGGATAACTCAGGTCGATGAACGAATGCTCAATGCAATAGAACACATCGCAGTAACAATGAGTTCTCTTGTTGGCTTGAATACAATTTTCAAAAGTGTTCTTGGTGCAACAGTTGACGAAATAAGCAGACATCGATGTAACATATCTCTCCAATGGACAAGAGGCCTTCATCAATGCAGTTATGTCCGTTACGACATGGTCACAATGATCCGATGGCAAGATTTTTTATCATAACTCATCTTCTAACCGTTACAGAACACCAATCTAATGGTTATAATGCCTCCAATGGTCATATCGCTCTGTCATGGTGAAGTGCCAATCTGAGGTGATTATGATATTCTGGTGAAGTTCAAATTCTGGAGACCTTCCTTCTGCGAAGTCTTCTCTGGAACTTCCTGTAATTTCTCCAACTTTTATTTCTTCTTGCTGATATTTCTAGCCTTCTTCCCTATGATCTTCATCTTAGTATTCTTCTTTCCATTCTGATTCTTATCTCCTCTTGGCATAGTAACTTTGCGATGTTGGTGGTCTTTAATAAGGTTCAAGGGAAATACTTCTTCTCTGTCTGGGGTAGGTGCTCTACTCTCCTATACAGACAGATGTTTTAAGTCTTCTTATGTTCTCTCAACTTCGACATCCATATTTCTGGTCCTCAGCAGCTTTGATTGGTTTTCTTGTTCTTCCATTAAGTGTGCTATTCTCTTAGCCATGAAGTCTCTTAGTTCTTTCTTTTTCTGTTCTAGATCTTCCTCCTCTTTTCTTCAGGTCTGATCTTTCTCAATCCAGGATTTTCCTAGTAGTATAGAAAATGGGGCACTATTCTCAACAAACTTAATGATCTCAAATTCTTCTTTTGTCGAAGTACCATGAGAAATCATAGATGTCTGGGTAAGTCTTCCACATAGGGTTATCATCTTTCCTCTAAATAATCCTATTCCTCCCAATGAAGGAATCATAACAGGATTTCCTAAAATTTCCCAAATTCTTTATGTCATAATATTCACCTATGTTTCCTCATCTAGAACACAGTCTATGTCGAAGTCTCATATTCTTGTTTCTATGCACTCTTTCTCTTTGAAGATCTTTGATAAGTTGATATCTCTATGATCATTTAGGGTTTCTTTCATTCGTATCAATAAAGTCTCTAATTATTTCTGGGGTTCTGCCATGGTCTCATTTTCTTGGCCTTCCTCAGGGTTTTCTTGTCTCATATTCATTCTTTCAACCGTAGCAATCATTCTAGGGAAATCCAGAATGTCATGGTCCATATCTTTACAACAAAGACAACTAGGTCTTCTACCAGGGTATTCCTTAGCAAGGTGTCCCAGTCTTCTGCAACTGTAACAAAGAATTAATCCTCTCTTTCTCTTAAATGATCCCCAACCTTTCTTGTATTGTGCACTAGGATCATGGTGGCTAACCTACAAAAAAATCTTCCTAGGATTCTGTATCCATTTGTTAGTCCAAACATTATTTCTATGCATAGGAATAACATATCTTTCATTATTTCTATCAGATCTACTCATATCAAACCTTCTTTCTTCTAGTTGTGCCCTAGTTTTTAGAATAGGACAAAATTTATTAAACATACCTAGATCCATACTTTCCAAACAAAAATTCCCACTTATCTTACCTTTAACAGAGCACAAAGCTTCCAAATATTACCTCTTTAATAAAAAAAAATTACTTTACCTTTATCAGAGCACAAAGATTTCAGATCTTACCTCTTTTTCTTCAGATCTGATTCCTTTCTTAGCACAGAGCTTCGTAGTAGAATACTATGCACTTAAAGAAACAAATATACGCACAGAGCTTTCATTCTTTTCCTCCGTTCCCAACAAACACAGTTTTAGGTCCTGACAACGGAACCATTTGTCGGCATAGGGGCAAACCCAGGGTTCAATGCTTCAACAATGCACTAACAAAACCCTAACTACCAGCCCTTTCGGCAACACCTATGAAGCAGATGAAATCTCACCCGAGGTAGAGGTAGGGGTGGTTGCAGGACTCAGATATCTATTTATACATACAAAAGGGCCTAGACATGAATAAACCCATGGAGCAACATCCCCATACCCGTTACATAAGCCGAAAACCCAAAAATNTACGCACAGAGCTTTCATTCTTTTCCTCCGTTCCCAACAAACACAGTTTTAGGTCCTGACAACGGAACCATTTGTCGGCATAGGGGCAAACCCAGGGTTCAATGCTTCAACAATGCACTAACAAAACCCTAACTACCAGCCCTTTCGGTAACACCTATGAAGCAGATGAAATCTCACCCGAGGTAGAGGTAGGGGTGGTTGCAAGACTCAGATATCTATTTATACATACAAAAGGGCCTAGACATGAATAAACCCATGGAGCAACATCCCCATACCCGTTACATAAGCCGAAAACCCAAAAATCCCTAAACAAGGGGTCGGGATCCTGCGATATCAAGTTCAACTTGTGCTCCACCTTCGACAGCTTGTTGATGTCCTAAAATAGGTCAAACCTGACTAAGGATCTCCAAAACTTGGTCAAGGGCCAACAAAGGGAAATATGTATGTCTTGAACTCCTTCAAGGCTTTAACTAAGGCATATGCTTGTTTTTCCATAATGTCATACCTTAGTGGAGCATCCCTCAGCATCCTACTGAAATAGGCTATAAGTTTCTCGAATTTTTTCTCATCTTTCTACAACAACACACCAACAATAGTGTGCTCTGAGGAAAATGAAAAAAGGATGAAATCCTTCATGAATTCTAGACTGGCTAGCACAGGGGCTCTATTTAGTGCCACTTTGATATCTTCAAAATATTTATTGGCCTCTAGGTTCCACTTATCTCATTTTCCTTCCCGAGCATGCAGGTTATATTCTTTATGATCTCTGCCAGGTTTAGGATGAATCTCCTCAAGATGTTTACTTTTCCTAGGATGGATTGCACTTCTTTTTTACTGCACGGAGTGCCAATTTTCAATATTCCTCCAACCCGGATGGGATCTATCTTAATTCCTTCCTTTGATATAATATGTCCCAACAACCTCCCTTTTTCCACCCCTAAATGTGATTTCTTTGGATTTAGCGATATCCCGAACTTTGTGCACTTATGGAAAACTTTCTTCAGATGCTCGAGGTGTTGTTCATCGAAGGTGGAGTATACCATGATGTCATCTATATATATCACAATGAACTTCTCCTTTTCATCGGCAAACACGATATCCATTTCCCTTTGGAAAGTAACTCCAGTGTTCATCAGGTTGAAGGGCATCTTGGCATACATGAACATTCCCCATGGAGTTGTGAAAACTTTTTTTTCTTTGTCGTCTGGGTGGACCATGATCTGATTATACCCCGAAAAACCATCCAGCATGGACATCTTCTGGGACCCCACCAACTTTTGCAGGATATAGTCCATTTTAGGGAGAGGTTAGTGGTCCTTTAGGGACACTTTGTTCAAATTTCAGAAGTCAAGACACAACCTTATCTCATTGCTCTTCTTTAATACTTGTACCAAATTAGCTACCCATTTCGAGAATCTTAAAGAAACAATAATCTTACCTTCGAACAATTTATTTACCTCCTTCTTGATCAATGGAAGTAGCAGGGGATTTATCTGTCACAATTTTTGTTTGAATGACTTCTGATATTCTTTGAGAGTGATGACATGTTGGATTACTTTAGAATCATACACATTCAAATCGTCATATCTCCATGCGAAAATGTCGGGGAAATCCTTCATGAGATTGATGTAGTCTTGCCTGACCTCTTGACTGAGCGTTTTCGATAATTTTATCATTCTCAGGTTCTCCTCAGTCCCAATGTTGCACGCTTCCACGTCCTCTTTGCTTGCAGTGATATTGGGATTTTTAGCCACGTCATTTTCGTCAAACAGCTTTTCCAACGGCACTAACCCCTTCGGATTGATGTTATTTTTTACTTGTATTATATCCCTTCCCACGATATGGTTCTGGAAAGGGTTGTCATTACTGCGCACATCCACACTCCCATATTCGTCGCAACAACATTTTTCATCAATGTTTGTGTTAGCGAACTCGTCGCTCATCTGAAGAAATGTTTCTACTTGCTTGTTGTCCTCAAACACTTGCCAGTGTTTTATATTATCAGGCACTGTCGGCCTGTGTTTAACTTCAATATCATATTTTTTGTTTGGGAGGACGGGGATTTTAAAAACCAAGGTTGAGGTGGTCAATTCATCAGCGATTTGATTTTTCTCCCTTGGGATAGCAGATATGTCATACTCTGAAAATTCCTCGAGGAGGTCCAGTGCTAAGTTTCTCTATGCTCTCACCCTGGGGTTCTTTGTTTGATATTTGCCTTTAACCTGGTTTATGACTATTTCTGAGTCTCCGTGCACAGATATCCTCTTTGAACCTAATTCTTTCAACACCTTCAGGCCCAAAATCAATGCCTCATACTCGGCCTTGTTGTTTATGCATTCAAATGCGAGCTTGTATGACCACAACTTTGTGCCCACTTCAGGGGGGATTACCCATACATCGACACTTGCTCCTTCCTTGCTAAGAGCACCTTGGTTTTCATCATTAGGAGACACTTCTTTTGAGATTCCTTTAGCTCTATTCCAATACCACCTTTCACTATTTGGTGTGCTACCTCTCTCAATACCAGTCTACCTGGGAGGAATTTTGGAAGTGCATGAGGGGGAATTGAGCACCCATAAACCCTAATGTAAGAGAAGTTTTCATCAATGAACTGGTCGACTATTGCTTTGAGGTTTTCTGAGACTGGCTCAAAAATGCGAGGGGGTTCACAGCCAAAAACCATCTTATGCATTGGAATTACTATGAAATGACAAATTTCATAAAATGCATTCTTAGCATTTTCTTCCCATAGCATAGAGTGATACTCATGAATGGGTTTAGGGAAGGCTATGTTCCAACTCCAATTCATCATGGGAAATGGAGTCACAAAGCAGATTGCATCCATGATGTACACCGACATATAAAAATCCATTGGTTGACCTTTAGATCTTGCAACTTTGTAATTTGAAACCTCTTGAGCTAGGTTATAAAACAAAATCTTGCTCCAGTTAAAAATGTATCCTTCTAATGCTTCTTCTAAAAAGGGGACCCATTCAACAAGAAAATGGAAAGGATTCTTTTTCCCGAAAATTCTACACAACATAATGGCTACATAGACCATGTACTCGTTCAAAGGTGTTGTGGCATAAACTCCATGGGTATCGGCCCTAAAATTTGATGGACATCTCCACCATTCTCTGATTAAATAGGGATGAGTTCGGCCTGCCTCAGTACACTCCTTCCTTTGAAATTCATCTAAAAACCTGGAATTATAAATGTACTTAGGATTTGGTGAGAGTTTATACATTACTTGTATATGCTCTGGCCTGAATGAGTCGACAATGACCCCTTGATCATTTAAAATTCTTTTTGTTGGGATATCAACCTTCTCCAAGGCCTAATTGATCATGTTGTTGTATGCCATAAGCCGAGGGAGTGCTGCGATATTATGTAGCTCTGATTCTACTATATCCCGAAAGTGATTCTCGGAATCAGTAGGAGAATTCTTAATTTCGTCATCTAGAAGTTCATATATTTGTCTCCAGGATTTAATTGAATCGATGGCATGTGGTGTAGTGTCAGATATGATATCTCCTTCTGGGTTACGCATCTCCTCTGTATCTTCACTCTTATTCAGTGTTTTCTTCGGTGCCATGAATTTATGTTAGATGAAAAACCTGTCACGGAAAAGGAGTGTATGAGCTCGGTTGAATGCGTCTTACGCTTGATAGTATGAAACAGAATATGTTGCGAAAAACAGACCTTTAAACTCTCTTTTAATTCATTTAACGATGAAGGTACTGACGTAGATGACGAGAATTCAATACATTGAATGCAGTAGATATTTATTAAGATACGCATTAGTGTCACATATCATCAGTTATCCTTTATTAAATTGGTCGCATTTGGGCGCTTTTGAATTCAAAATTCAGAAAATTTCATTCAATCGGAAACCGAAACGTGAACAAACCTAAAAAGTTTGATTGTCATTAATCATGCTTCCAAAACATAATTAATTAAGACTAAACACAGATTAAGAGTCTGAACTTCGCGTTTCGGGATTTCAGGGATCGTGTTGACAAAAGGTATGTTATCGCTGAATCCTGATTTCCAAAATTGCGAAATCACGACAAGTTTAAATTAGGACTTAACTTCATATTAGTGAATTAATTAATCATTACTAAACTCTCTTTGATTCTTTCGGGGTTTCAGGGATCGTGTTGACAAAAGGTATGTCATTGATGACTCCCGATTTCTGAAATCACGATACGATTAACTTAAGCCTTAAATTTTTGTATTAGTGAATTAATTAATCAGGATTAAGGACTAACTTCCAAAACAGGATTAATTTAGTTTAAACATAGATTATGAGTCAAGACTTTGCATTTCAGGATTTCGGGGATCATGTTGACAAGAGGTATGTTATCGTTGAAACCCCGTATCCTGAAATTGCGATACGATTAACGTAGTCTTTAATAATTAGTAACTTCCATATTTCGGGAAATCGGGGATCAGGATTCCGTGATTGGAAATGCATTAAAACATATGTTATTAGTAAACCCCGAATCCCGAAAAACTTTTAAAGGTTAGTCTTAACTCCTTGAGGGTTTAAGATTTTCGTGATTTAAAAAAATAACTTTACAGAAAGAACATCGGGGCTTTTATAACATTTTTGGTTTTTTGCCTTTTATTATTTATTGAATAAAGATTTTTGGGATTTCAGTACCGGCCTTTTAGAAATGATAGTGAGGGTTATGATTTATGAAAAGCTGAAACCCGAAAAAGGAAGGTTTTAGTTTTGAAGATAAAAAATTTAATAAATGTTTTAACAATGCCATCATATTCACCTTGACTTCAATCGCATTGCTCATTATCGCATCTAGGTTTGTCGATATTCTTTCTCTCAACAACAGAGTGAAGTCATTGTCAAAAGAGTCAATGTATCGCAAATGCACATCCCCGTGAGGTGGCTAGAATTCTGCATGAATCGAGTTATAAACTTTCATGAAACGGGCTGAGAATTCTTGCACCATCTCCTCCGACACCTTCTTCATATTATTCTACTGCGTTAACAAATGCAAGGGGTTCTTCCTATCTCCCCATATATTGATGAAATATGTTTTGAATGCAGCGAAGTCTTCAATACTTGTTGGTCGTAGGGCTTTGAACCACTTCCTCACCTCCCCCACAAAACTTTGTGTGAACAAACTCATTTTCGCATCTGCATAGTCTACCTCTTCTAGGTCGACGAAGTCGTTGAACCAATTCAGGTGCTTCTAGGCTAAAACGTTCCCTTCAACATCATAGAGTTTAATTCTCTAGTTGTAATTTTGGGGTAGATCATGTAGCTGGGCTGAAAGAATGAGGGGGTAGAATTTGGCAACCATTGCGCTAGGAGGGTTGGGGTTTTGAGGGATATTGTTAGAAACTAGGGCTTGGAATCTCGCCTGGTCAAAAACTACCTCGTTCGAGCTAGTTTTTGACGTAGACCTTAAAAGGGTTTGTTCAAAGTATGCGTCAAAATCAAGGTTGTCGATGCTTTGCGTGTCGTCTTTTAGTAAGGATGGACTTCTTTCCAGGTAATAGAACGGGTCTGGTGCTTGCTCTCTAGTCTTGCACAGAATCTTCTCAGGGTCCTACATAGGCTCTGTAGAGTTTGGGTCAGTATTTTATTTGGTATAGATCATCTTCGGAGCCAGGGTTCCTAAACTGTGCTACTTGATGCTACTGGTATTTTTGACTGGAGTTTCCAGGGTAAAGGTTTTATCCGGTATGAATGTTTGTTCCTCTGTTACCCTCAAGAGTCAAACTGCAATGTTAGTCATTCTCCTAGGGAAAATCTATTCAATTTCATCTCTGACAACGATGCCAGAATGTTAGCACTACGTAATGTTGTTTGGCTGATAAACAAACGATGAAGGTAACTTTTTCAACCAACTTTGAGGCCCGAAACTAGCCTTTAAGACCCGGAGAGGTCTCTCTCGAGAGACTCTGTCTCTGCACGAGATATGGATTTGAATCAGTGGCTAGATTTAACACCTTTGATATAATGGGTTCTAGTTATATTGGTGCAATAAAATAATACTTTGGGCTATGGAGTCGATTCGAGGAAACAACAGAAACAAATGATTTGATGAATGAACTTTGAGAGGATAAAGGCTAAGAAAGCAACAATCTTCAGTGCAAAGTAGTAATGTGTGGCAGAGAGAAATTACAGGAAGTAACTCGGAGCACCGTTGCGAGTGAATTCAGAGTTAACTTTTAGAAGAATTTTTTTTTTTCTAAATGGTGCAAACAAGGGGCGTTGCGCAGCAAATCCACAGGTTCAAAAATTCGTTCCAAATTAGACAAAAAAATATATGAATAAAGATAACGAGAAGCACATACGCAAGAAAGGGAAAACAATACGTCCAACTGCTATAATTAAAATCTTTTCATCAAAGTTACAGGACTTTTGCATTAAGTTTCAGTCGAACTCAATTTTACTCAAATTACATACAATAGCTACTGTCTATACCATTTTTTCCAACCAACCTGGCTTACATCAAAAATATCAAATATATAAACGAGGGTGTCGCTTGGGCTACCCTACTCTTCTAACTTTTATCTCTACAAACTAGGGAACTAATTGTTTTGTGTTACAAATCTCTTCGCATGATGTTTTCCAAAAATAGACAAAAGATACATCTGGCTACATAATGATTGTTGTAATCAGCCGCAGGGCTTTGGTTGTTGATCAGTTATCTAGGTGGACAAGTGTCTGTCAAAGTCCCGTTGTCTGCTGTAATGGATTTGATTTTTTGTCACGTACTCATTTGATGGGGAAAGTGTGCACAACAAGTGGCTGTAGACAGTCACGACCGTTATTAAAATGGAAAAATGTCTTGAGTGATGTCTCCTTCAAAATTGTCAAGATTTTCCTTCTGCTTGAGAATATAGGAATGAACTTGACTAATCTTGTTTCTTCTGCTTGCTGGTGAGAGATGCACGAGCTATCTCTTCGGTCACTTCACGTTCTTTGGAATTTTTGGCATACCTTTCTTCTGACAGTCGTTGTGCTTCGCGCAACTGTATAATCGTATCCGATGCCTCTTGGAGTTGTCTTTTGAGCCACGTCACATTCCCTTCGTGACCTTGTGCTATTGATGCTTCTATGATATTTGTTTCCAGTTGTTGTCCCAACTCCCTATTTTCTTGGTACATTCTGGTGATGGCTAGCTTCGCTTGCTTTATTTGTCGAACACTCTCTTGATCATTTTAACCCACAACATCCATCCTCCTCATTCTGCTCCCACTTTCTCAGGTGGTGCCTTCCAAAGGCTCTAGGAGGATGGCGCGCATAAGTAATTGTTCAACGATTGGTCGTGTGCACGACTCATCTGAGATTAGAGTTTCCCCAGCTTCCTTGTTATTCCTTGATTTTATCCTTCTCTAAGKTTCTTCCTGCTGGGGAAATGAGGCATTTACTGTCCTCCCTTCCTGTGCAGTTCCTTCCACTCCAAGTTCTGTGCGGTGTGATGTCTCTATTCCCATGGGTAAAGGAAAAATCCTTCGTTTATCCTTGGGGATGCTTGTTGTGAGGGAGAATGAATCCCAATCACTTTGGGGTTCAGGTCTAGTGATTCTGCCACTTCGCGCACCCTTCTTTATTCTTTGAGAGGTCACCATGGCGTGACCAGTGTTTATGCTGCACGTGATGGCTCTGATGAATGCCCAATATGGAGAATTCGATCAACATGGGCCTATGAGAAAACTTGCAGACAAAGCTTGAATCAGATTTCCCGAATAACATGGGTGCAGAAGCTGTGGGATTTATAAAAAGTTGGGTAGAAGGAGGAATCGTGCCAAGGAATAGTGAATTCATGGCGACTGGATGTTTTGAATCGAATTGTAGATTTTCCATGGCACATCCCTGCATGTAAGGTAGAGACGATAAGGGTTGCAGGGCATACATGATACGAACACCATGATTTTTCATTCCCTCAACCTTCATAATGAGCTGATAATAGTTTATTCACTTTCTGACATAATTTCCATTAACCACTTGACTTGACCTGGGGCACGTAGAAGCTACTTTTTAATAGGACTCGACTCTCTAGGAACAACATACAAATTCCATTTACACATGTTTCGACTTTGACATCCCTTCCCTCTTCCAAGGGCCAACCGACCACTTGCTGACTTTGACCCCTTCACTGTTACGTACCTAACTTCACATGTTTGGACACATGGGCCATAGCCCGACCGAAAACCGACTCTAACTGAAAGAAAAATGGTGGCACTAATAGAAGGGAAAGGCATGGTATGGCATGGAAAGGCAAGGAAATGCAACACAAGGAAATGAAAGGCATGACATGGAAAGGAAAGTAAAGGCAAGGCATGGCATGGAAAGGAAAGGCATGGCATGGCATGGCAAGGCAAGACAATGCAATATAAGGCAAGGAAATGCAATGCAAGGAATTGCAAGGCATGACATGGCATGGAATGGAAAGGCATGGCATGACAAGGCAAGGAATGACATGGAAAGGAAAGGCATGGCATGGCATGGAAAAGAAAGGAAAGGAAATGCAAGGCAAGGAAAGGAAATGCAAGGCAAGGAAAGGAAAGCCACGGCATGGAAAGGAAAGGCATGACATGGAATGGCATGACAACACAAGGCATGGGATGACATGGCATGACAACACAAGGCATGGGATGGCATGGTGTTGCTTAGGAATTTTAGTTACATTTTGGGATCTATGCCAGAAGAAGTCAAAAAATAAAAGGAAGTTATAAAATGGAATAGAGTGCGTGACAAGAGTGAACTTTAAGGAGTCAAAGCATGTGACAGAAGGATGCACGATGAAGCAGCACACTAAAGGCGAAAAAATATTATAGACCATTAGTATTTTTGGGACATTTTGTCCACTTTGTAACGGTCTTAGCCCTATTTTGATGTATAAATATGTAATGGTTTTTTGGATAGAAGGAGAGAGGAAGGAAGTAGTGGTGGTTGTTGTGAAGTTTTAGAGTTTGGACATACAAGAAATTATTAATGCGTGTTGGGTAAGTTGAGTTGAGAGAAGAAAGAAGTTTGAGGTATGACTGAGGAGTGAATCTCGCACTATATTAGAAAATCTAGGCAGGTTTGGGTAATGTTACTATTGTATATTTTGTAGCGTAGTGCACAACTGTAAGAGAATTATCAATGACTAATAAAATAAACCAACCTTTGTGGATGTAGCCTAAGTTGAGTGAGCCACATTAAACCTATGTGTTGTGATGTGTTGTCTTTTCATTTTATGATGTTTAATGTTATGGTAATATGGTGATATATGATGAATGTGTTGTTCATATATGATGGTATAATGTTGTGCACTAAAGTATCTAGTAATTGAATGAATGTTAAGTGGGAGAATTTCATGCATAGAATGTGTTGAATGTTAATTAATTGTTAAGTAATGGGAATTACACACATTGGTAAATGGTAGTAAGAACATGAAGAATGCCTCACTTCCCCTAATCACTATAGAACCTTGGTTCTTGTAGCCCCTCTAGATTCCTCGAGAGAGACTTCACTTGATCTGTAGGTGATGTCGAAAGGGTCAGTGTCTAAGGGTTTTATTGGTATATATATGATTAACCCTAGGTTTTCCCATTGCGTGCCAACAAATGGTTTTTTTTCCGGGACCATGAACTGTAATTGAGGGGAATGTTTTGGAGGTTGAATAAGGAAGAAATCAAAGAATGGCTAGAGAGGAATCAATGATACTTTTCCAGATAAAATAATAGAAACCCTCGGCTCAACAACAAGCATTGGCTACAAAGAAATGTTTTCACATATTTGCATGAATATTTCTTTGGTGAATTCCTAATAATTTTTACTGAATTGTTAGAAAATCTAGTTGAGAATGTTGGGAGATATAGAGTTTAAGCTCTGAGAAACTAGACCCTTGAAGTGATCAAACAATTGAACATAGTAAGAAGTATAGTTTCTCACGCAGTATATTTTTGGTTGAGTAGTGTACTGGGAGGTTACATTACAAAATTTGTGATAGATTGTACCTAGTCTTATAGTGTCGCAAAAAGGGACATTTTAAAGGGTTTGTGCATAAGGTATTTGAGTGCATTGTCTACTTGGATAAATATGTTATTGTGCTATAAGAATGTCATGAAGATGAAGTTTGATAACTAGACACCTTTGCGCACATAGGGGGGTTAGGGGATGACTAGAGGATGGTATGAGAGTGGGAAGGATGAGTAAGGATCAGATGGACTGAGGATGCTAAGAGAATAGGATACTAACTCATTTGGGGATATTAGAGTATTGCACCATGGGAAAAGGTTTAGATATAGTAAGAAGGAGAATGTGTCTGTGAAAGAACAGAAGCATAGAGAATTTGAGGAAAGTGACCCTTGTGCAATACTTCAGATCACATTGCATGAAGAAAGGAAAAGGAAGAAATGGATCCACAGTACAGTCCAACAGAAGAAGGAATCCCATCATAGATCAAAAACTACACTAAACCCACAAACCTGTGTGTGTCACCAARAATTGAAGCAGGAACTGAGACTTGCTCAAGAGAAATTGWAGTGAGTGGAGAAAGTTGGATACATAGTCAGAATAGTGGAAGTAGTGCAATGAACCARRGTTATTCAACATCACTAGGGGMGAGTAAAACACCGAGTACAATGGCATGGATAGATCGTACACTAAGAATGCATGAGTTTCAGGGAGCAGGGTCAGATGACTTTGAGCAACACTTGTTTGTATGTGACATGATATGGGTTGTGAAGAATGTCTAGGATGAGGTGACGAAGATAACACAGTTGGCCACAATGTTAAAAGGTAGTGCATTGTTATGGTATATGAATTATCAGACAACCACACCAGTCGGACGATCAAGAACTTTGGTAGAGATTGGACAATTGTTGTTAAAGGAATTTCAGAAGATGAAATATGAATCACAATATATTACATATTTGAAAGAGCTTAAGCAAGTGAAGAATGAGACAGCGTGGGATTATGACTATAAATTTAAATATTTGATGGGTCAATTAACCTTTCATATTCCTAACGAWCAACATCGTGAATGGTTTATTACAGGTCTCTTGTTTCACATTTGTTGCTCATTAACACAACAAAAGGTCACATCACAACCATAAGCGTTGTAAATAATGATGAAGTTAGARTCATCTTTTGTAGAAGATGACACATGTATGGCACATGCACAGTCATATTTGGTTGCAYCGAGAATTCAATTATCAGAGATAACGAAGGAAAAGGAAAAGCGTGAACATATTTAGTGTATAACATGTAAGACAKAAGGCCATAAAAAGGAAGAATGTCCAACATTCGCATAGTATATGGCCATAGGAGAACCAAATCCATTGGCATGAGGAGTAGGATATTGTGATATATGTAAGACATGGGGACATCATCCAACTATTTGTCACTTACTACATAAGTACCAAAGTAAACCTAGGAAATTATTTAGTATTTTTTGCAAATCAATAGGACATGATGAGAAAGATTGTCGCTCATTCGACTTAATGAGAGAGTGCACTTCATAATCATACATAATTCAAGAAGAAAGTGTCGTAACAGAAAGATGATTTCCATAGTACAACACTCTGAGAGGTTTTAACTAGGGCGGATGTGGAGGATTTGACATAGGTCAAGGATGTGGAGGATTTGGTTGATGAGGCAAAGGACCGATAATTTGTTATAACTGCAATCAACCAAGACATCTAGTGAAATATTTTCCGAATCGTTGCGTGACGTGCACGTATTGCAAAGCATTGGATCATGTGAAAAAATACTATTCTCAACTTATAGGAAATTGGCAGGCGAGAAGGAATCAAAACCAACATTGTAACTAACATCATAGCCAACATTAGAACCAACATCATAATTAGAACCAAAACTTGTATATGATATCCAATGAGGAACATTTCGATCATCCTAGAGTAGTAGCTATTTCGAGCGGTGAAATGAGAACCAAACCAGATCCAACAAAGAAGGGAAAGGGAGTTTAACAATGGACAAGGAAAGATGCTGAGCCCATACCATCATTTAGTCCATAGAAAGAAAATAAACCTACCAGAAAGTAAGGAAGGAGATACTAGGACTATACTGGATAATATCATCATCAAAAACACCACTGGTATATTATATGTCATTAGTTTATGATCACACTATTCTAGAAATGCCAGTCAAAAAGGTAAATACTTTGAAAGAATTTCTAAAGAGATATTTAGAGTTGATGCAGGATGAAAGAACATTGTATTCACTACATGAAATGATTTATCATTGTACACAAGACAAAGACGTACCTACAACGTAGAAATTAGTGAACCAATTATTGCGCAAGAAGAGGACAAGCAAAGAGTTCAGATTAAGTGTGAATATAGGAGAATATGGCATGGATAATATCATCTTAGATTTAGGATCATATGTCAATTTCCTTCCAAGACAGACGTGGGAGAATGGGGAAACCAAAATTAGTTTGGTCAACTGTTTAGTTGAGGTTGGCTAACCAACATAATACAATATCAATCGGGATATTGGTAGGAGTACCTATTAATATAGATGGCATGCGCAGTGTATATGACTTTAAGGTTATTGAAATCATGGACAACAGTCAATCGTACCCAGCTTTACTTGGATTGGATTGGGCCTTCAACAATTTGTATATTATTAACTTGAATAAAGTAGAGATGATTTTTGAAGGAGGAGGATTAAACGTCACTACGCCATTAGACCCTATGGAGGAAAGAAGATATGTGGAACCCGCGAGAAAGGAAATTGATAACTTATATAATATGACAACATGCGTGAATGAAAACATCAATCCCATTGTGGATGGTGCACTTAGTTGGAGAAGCATAATCTCTTCTGCATCAGACTCATAGGAAGTACTTGAACACTAGAAACATTGGTTGCATGAAGTGTCGACCAGAAGGTATTCTCGCATTACTCACTCTTTGCGTTGGATCAGAACAATGGTACATGATATGCCAAATTTTGATGGATTAACTGAGGTAAGTTCTTTTATCAATGAATTTGAGTTGCAGATACCCAAACAACAAAGGTTGTTAGCATTATATGTTGCACTAGGACCAAATCCAACAAGATGGTGGGAAACTCACAAGGAAGGGATAGAGGATTGGAAACATTGTAAAAGGATAGTGCAGATCAAGTTTGGAACAAACAACATTATGCACACATATACAGGAATGAGTGATCCGAAGGATCATGTTGGGTGATGTATTATAACTTGGAGGCAAGTACCGAAGCAAGAGTAGACACACAGGTTCATACATATGCAAGAGACAGTTTCCCAGAACTGGTATTTAGAGCTAGAAGTGTGCCGAGGGACAATGGATTGGGAAGAGATCACCCAAAACTTTAAGGTAACATTTAATTTTTAATTCGAGTCACCTTTAGTAGATGCAACTTTATAATTCATTGGAGGTAAAAAAATTATGAAATAAGTTCAAGTAGAAATAGTACCTACATGGAGTGCACACAGAGTGTCTATGACAATCCACGAACTATTAGAATGTTATAATGTTACAGAGGAAGACCAAGAATAAGAGGACCTAAGAAATGTATAGGTACCAAATACTGAAGGGGAGGGTGACATATTAGGTCCAACACTTGAATCTGATGCATATGTGAATCCCTTGAGAGTGAACAAAGTGAATATTGGCATGGAGGAGAAGTCGAAGTTTGCAAACATTAGTGATTATTGGAATGATGAGACTGTGGAAAATATTATAGACCTATTGCGTGAGTATCAGGATCTCTCTCTGAAAAAGTTTTCAAAGATGGAGGGAATAGCTGTAGAATTAGGAGAAATGAAGATCCCTTTAAAACCATATGTTAATCTAGTAAGACAGAAACCTTATAGATTGAACCCAAAGTATAAGGAAAAGGTGAAATCATAGCTTAGCAAAATTATAAAAGATGGTATAATTGAACCCATTGCAAATTATGAATGGATAAGTCCAATGGTGGTTCAAGATAAGAAAACAGGGGGTATTAGAATTTGTGTAGACCTAAGGAAGTTGAATGATGTATGTTTGCATGACCTGTTTCCGACCCCCTTTATAGATGAAGTATTAGAAAACGAAGGAGGATATGATTCCTATTCATTCACTGATGGATTTTCAAAATACCATCAGATAAATATTATGCCAGAAGATAGACATAATATGACATTTGCAACAGAATGGGGAAGTTGCCAGTACACAAAAATTCCATTTGGGTTAAATAATTTACCTTCTATGTTTTCTAGAGTATTTGTCACAGCCTTTAAGGAGTTTATTCATAATTTTCTTGAAGTATACTTAGATGATTCTAATTTCTTTCACCTATTGAAATATCACATAGAAAGATGATTCTTGATATATGTAGACAATATTAGATTTCATTAAATTTGAAGAAATGAATTTTATGCGCACCGTTTGGGATTTTGTTAGGTCACGTGGTAAGAAAGCAGGGTTTGTTAGTTGATCCTACTAAGATAGCAGTAATTGTTAATTTTCCACTTCCTGAATCAGTGAGACAGTTGAGAACAACTTTGGGTCATACCGAATATTATAGGAAATTTATTAAAGGTTATGCATAGATTACATCTCCAATGAAGAAGTTATTGAAGAAAGAAGCTAAGTTTTAGTGGAATGAAGACTGTCAAAAGGGTCTGCATGTATTGAAATAGACGTTAGTAATTGCACCCATTATAGTGTTCCTAGATTGGAAGAAAGGGTTTCACGTTCATGTGGATGAACCATCAATAACACTTGGTGTAGTCTTAGCCCAACCAAGAGAGGGAGAGTTAGATCATCCAATTTCTTTTTCTAGTAGGAAGTTGTTGACTACTGAGCAGAATTACATGATGACACAAAGGGAAGGCTTGGAAATGGGTTATGCCTTGCAGAAGTTCAGACACTATTTGTTGGGGTCCCATTTCAAGATATATACAAACAACTCTGCACTCAAATATCTAGTGAACAAGCCATTTTTGGGGGGGAGAATCTTCAGATGGTTATTATTGTTCCAGGAGTATGATTTCAAAGTTATTGTGAAGCAAGGGAAACTAAATGCAGGAACATACCATTTATCATGGATAATGACAACAAAAGATGCAGAGAACTTAGGCGACATTTTACCATATGCATGTTTATTCTCAATTCAAATGGTAGACATAATTTTTTCATAAATTGTTCATATTTTAAGCACATGAGTGGCTCCATCCGACATAAAAGTAGCACAAAAGAAGAAAATAGTGGTTAAAGAAATAGATTATCAGTTGATCACAATAAATTTATATAATTTGGGCATAGATGGGATACTGCAACGATGTGTGCTAAAGCATGAGAGACCAATGATCCTCATAGAGGTGCATGATGGAATTGTAGGAGGACATTATGTAGGAAAGGATATAACACATAATATCTTACATATAGGACTATGGTGTCCCACCCTCCATAAGGATGTGAAGGAATATTTTCAGAGTTTATACATTTTCAAGAGAATAGGAAGGCCATCACGAAGAGATGATATTCCTTTGAATCCATAAGTCACATTACAAGCATTTGACAAATGGGTAGTGTATTTTTTCAGACTTATTAATCCACCAACGAGGAGAACATGATCCAGGTACATAATTACCACGAAAAAGATGGTCAGAGGCAGAACTAGTTACATATTGCAATGCAGAGACAACTGGGCGATTCTTATTCAAGAACATAGTTACAAGGTTTGGGTGTTCTAAAGTATCGATGAGCGACCATGTGACTCACTTTTTGAACAATACAATTGCAAAATTGATAGAAGAGTTCCAGATTCAACATCGAAAGAGAACTCCATATCACCCGTAAGCTAATGGATTGATGTAGGCCTTTAATAAGATATTGGAGAATGCATTTCCCAAGGTGTGCAACGTAGAATGAGATGACTAGGATTTATGGATCACTGCAGTGCTTTGGGCTTATAGAACTAAATACAAGAAATTAACAGGTCAGACACCTTTAATATTAGTGTATGCATAGGAAGAAATAATTCCCATGAAGTTTCTTGTACCTTGTATGTGAATTGTTGCGATGAAAGACCTTAAGGATTCAAGCGCAATAGAAGAAATACTATCATAGTTACTAGTGTTAGAGGAAGATCGATTTATTGCAGGGTTGCATCAGTAAGTACATAAGGCACATGAAAAGGCATGCCATGATAGACACATCAAGGAGAAGGAGTTCCAGACTAGAGATCTATTATTGATATATGACAGTGAGTTCTAAAAACACCCAGGAAAGTTCAGGATGCACTGGCTAGGGCCATACATGATCCACTATGTGACTAACGCAGATGTTGTTCAATTATAACAATTGCATGGACAATTCATGGAAGGAATGGTGACTGGGATTCAACTAAAACTATATAGGGATTGTTTTCCTTATGCACACTAGGGGAGCTTCATAGAATAACTTGTACCATAGTGCATTATAGCAAGAAAAGGAATAAAAATAAAGAAAAAGAAAGGTAAAATGGGAAAAAATCAAGAAAAGGGTTAAGGGAAGAGGTCGAAAGTTAAGGAGTTAAAGAAGTTAAGATTCACAGATAAAAATGAAAAATAAGAAAATGTCGATGATGAGAGAAAAGTAAGTAGAAGAACGCAAAAAAAAGGAAGAAAGTTTGAGCAAAAGAAAAAGAGATCCCGTAGAGAGAAGAAATTGTGCAGATGACAACTAAGATCATTTGAGACAGTCCATGATGGGACGTGTAGTAAATATCTACCATGATGGTGAAGTAGTGGCATCGCGTAATAATAAACACAAAATGGATAGAATATCATGACAGATTGCAGAATCAAACGAAGAAATCACCAAAGATATGGAGTTAATGGATCATTAAGGTAGGTAATAAATGAAAAGCATTAGTAGACTAGATGGAAAGTTTAGGTGGGAAGGGAAGCTACAAATAGAAATATAGTATAAAATAAAGAAAAGGGTTGATGGGGGAAGGTTATTTTCATTGATAATTCACATACAAAGCCGAAGTTACAACGCTGAAGTTCAAAACCAAGTTCCAGAACCAGTTGGAAGTTGAGACCAGTGTCGCAAATGAAGATGGTGCCACCTAAGGCAACAATAACATTATCGTTAGTATCAAATAAACCACATGATCATCCCACAACACTTCCGATAGTAGAAGAGACACAAAAGGCATTTTCCTCAACATAAATATTCCCTAGTGATTATACCCCCCAAGAAATCCATTCGAAAAGGATGCAAAGTACCCGCTAGTGGAGCCACCGATTCCAGAGGGAATCATTGTGGAAGGGGATATGTTAGGTTTGATACCTGCTCTGAAATATGTTGACCACAACATTATAGTTGAAAAGAAGTTTCCAAATCTATTACCCAACAAGTTTTTGATAAATTCCTTTAGTTCTGAGACTCATATGATAATCATCGAGCCACATGCATGGGCTAGGGGGTTGTAGAAAGAAGTTCTTATAAACCCATTTGATATACCGCATTTTGGACGAAATCAGGAGATCAATGCATGTGTAAAAGTGATGCTAAGTTGTGTGCACGGGGGATACATGTGGATTGATTTAATAATGCATATTACAGGTCTTTCGTCACAGGGGGAGGACCCTGCATCATGGTTTTTTGACAAGAAGAATGAAAATAATATTTTGAAGAGCATGAAAGAGAAATTCCATACATTCCATGGACAGAGTGAATTTGATATTGCAATCATCTGCTACCCAATGGTAAGGTTTTCGACACAATCCTTATCATGTAATATATTAAGGAAGTGCATGAAAGATCAAGTGTTAGAAGCGATCATAGTGGGAGAAGAATGATGTGTCAAGGGTTTCCAAATGAACAATGTAACATTTTTGTTAAACCAAATTTTGATCGACTGTGAGGAAGCATAGGATAAGGGGACCAAGTTCCACTAATCCTGGTTACTAATTCTATTCACACTATCTGTTAAGCCCTAATATTGGCTCATTACCCATTAATTGGGGCATATTAGATTAGTAATGTTATTTTATTTATGTCAGATTTAGGCCATTAGTTGTAATTTAGATTAGTAATGTTATTTTATTTATGTCAGCTTTAGGCCATTAGTTGTAATTATACCTCCTAGTCTCCTATATATACCAAGGAGACATTTTCATTTTGAATCATCTTGTACTTGAACATTTAAGTGGAGTAAAAGGAGGTTGCCCCCTCGAAG
>JASDQU010106176.1:84160-95902 GCA_032191745.1 Picea mariana
ATTCTTTTGTCTCTATTTAATGGTCCTATGGTAACTGTCATCTTACTCTTGACTGTTAAGCAAGAATCATAAGCATCTTTGGCTAGTTTGTTGACCCATCATATATATGGTTTATGTATGTTTTGGTTAACCGATTGGTTTTCTTATCCATCTGTTATACCAACCTATCTGATAAATAGCTCTTGAAGGCCTTGTATTGCATGAATATAGCTAGACTGTCTTGAAGATACAACCCAGAGATTAAGATATTCATCTTGATCCAAACCCACACCTATTATTGAGAAAATAGTTTCCAAAAAGATTAAGTTACCAGGCATCTCTAACTTACAGCCTTGGAGAGTTTCCTGGAGTGATAACAGAAACAATGAACATTATTAGAGGACTGGGAGAAGAAGTTGATGAATCAGTGGTCATTTAAAAGGTTCTAATATCTCTACCTATGAGATTTGATCCTAAGATATCAGCCTTGGAAGAAAAAATAGATCTTGACATTTTGAGCATGGAAAAGATACATGGAATATTCACAACTTATGAAATGAGGATAGAACAAGAGAATCTAGTCATGAAAGAAACAACACTAAAATAATCCAATAATACAAAGAAGAAAAAAAAATAAAAGTCAAAACCAGATTGCAGCTGGAGCGATGATTAAGAGGAAGATGAAGAAGTGGAAAACTTTGCAAGGAAGTTAAAAGAGGAACCAACAAGTATAAAGGTATGCTTCCATTGAAATGTTTTAATTATGATGGTATTGGTCATTTTTCTTCATTATGTCCTTATGCTAAGAATAAATGTAGAGATGAAGAAGAAGATACTAAGAAGAAAAAGAAAAATCAAAAGGGAGATAAGAGAAGGAACAAAAATAAATTCTTACGTTTCTACTCAAAGGAAGACAATTATTCATCATACGAGGATGATGATAGTGACAATGATTCAGAAAGAGTACTCTTCATGGCAGTAGAAGATGATTCAGAAGATTCCAAAGAAGAAGGCAAAGTCTATCTTAGAGTAGAATTAATCAATGCCTTAGAAGAACTAGGGAAAGAAAGAAATAAAATCAATTCACTCAAGGAAAAGTTAAAGAAGAAAGAACAATCTCAAAATTCCATCTCAGAAGAAATTGAGTAGATAATCATGAAGTTAAAAATCCAAGTAGAGGAAGACAAAAGGATTGGAGAAACACTTAGAAATAAATTAGAAGATAAGGAGAAGATGATTGAAAGCTTGGAAGCAGAAATAATCACCTTAAGAAAATGTCTTTAGAAGAAAGATATGCAATAGAATAGCACCAAAATATTGGATGAGATCATCAAAAGTCAAAGGCCACACTATGACAGGTCCAGGCTAGGATACAACTAGATGCAGACCGAGAAAGGTTCGAGCTCCAAGATGACAGAACATGAAGCAGAAAAAAGCACCTATGCAAAAATATTCAAAGGGACTCAAGAATAAATACATAGAGGAAGTAGACCACCTAGAATATTTAGAACACAGAACCATCAATCAACAATATCCCAAGAAGAAGAAGAAGGATTCAGAAGAGCAATAACATTCAGAATATCCCTTACATCTAGGTATCAAACTATTTTTCTTGGTTTATGTTATTCTTGTAACAATTTTGGTCACAAAGATGCAAACTGTATATCCTATGCTAAGAATAGAAGAAACTATGAAGGCTCTTCAAACAACAATTATCTCCTAAATTTATATCAAGCACAAAATATAAATCACAACAATTTTGGTTCACTAAGTAATGAAACAGAGTGCTACAAGTGAAACAGTTTTGGACACATGGCTAAATATTGTAGACTGATTGTTCCTCCAAGGGAACCAAAGAAGAATATCAACAGTCATAAATAGGAACCAAAAAGGATATGGAGAAGAAAGTAGGATCAATTCAACACTAAAGAATGCTCACTTTCTCTAAAAGAACAACACAAAAAAGTGGATGGTATGTTAACAATGGTTGTTTGAAGCATATGATAGGTGACAAGAATATGTTTCTGACTCTGAAGAAGGAACAAGATGGATTAATTTCATTTGGAAATGATAACTCAACCAAAATAATAGGTAGAGGCACAGTCAAAAGTTTGGAAGCAAAGATGCCAAGGTAGAAAATGTTCTACTGGTCAAAGATATGAAGCACAATCTTCTAAGTGTCAGTCAAATGTGTGATTAAGGACACAAACTTGTATTTGACTCAGAAAAATATAAGATAAGATAAGAAGGATCGGGAAAATTGGTGGCTACAACTAGAAGAACCCCAAACAACATATATGTCCTGAATGAGAATGGAAGGGGAAAATGTTTCTTAGGAAAGGAAAATGAAAGTTGACTCTGGCACAAAAGGATGGGTCACATAAACTTTGATAACCTTTTCAAAATCAGTAGAAAGGAAGCATGTTCGATACCATGGAGAGCATGCTAAAAACAAACTCTTTACACAGGTCCGAGGATCGAAACCTCGCTATGATATCATGTTCAACAACACAGGTATTCCAATAGAGGACGAACACCTTCAGTAACCACTCACATAACTAGATAAATGATCAAAACACCGATGTTTTCACATGGTAAAACCCCTACGGGGAAACATCCACGACCCTAGCCAACACGACCACTTGGAGAAGTTTATTAATGCAAAAAGAAAAAGATTACAGAGAGATTTTACAAGAGATTTTCTCACAGTCGATCATCGGAAAATGACCCTCCGTGCTCTTTAAATAGAGATCATGGACCAATCTGGTATCAAGCCATGGATCAATGCTCATTAATATCGAGGAGAATATGAACCGTCAGATCACTCTATGTCGAGAACATATCGTGGTCGTCAGATTTCCTAAATACAAATGCATACTAATGCATACTAAAGAAACACACTTTTACCTAACAACACATTAGACCAAGTAGATCTTAACTAACTCCTAAGTCTCTAAATGTCCTAACATTGTTAAGAAACACACTTTTACCTAATGACACATTACACCAAGTAGATCTTAACTAACTCCTAAGTGTCTAAATATCCTAACATTGTGTTGGGATATTTAGACACTTAGGAGTTAGTTAAGATCTACTTGGTATAATATGTCGTTAGGTAAAAGTGTGTTTCTTAGTGTGTTTATTTAGTATTCATTAGTATGCATTTGTAGTTAGGAAATCTGACGGTCACGATTTGTTCCCGACATAGAATGATTTGATGGTTCACATTCTCCTCGATATTAACGACCATTGATATGTGGCTTAGCACCCGATTGTTCCATGATCTCTATTTAAATAGCATGGAGGGTCATTTTTGGATGATCCATTGTGATAAATTGTCTTGTAAAATCTCTCTGTAATCTTTTTCTTTTTTCATTAATAAACTGCTCCAAGTGGCCACATTAGCTGGGGCCGTGGATGTTTCCCCGTAGGGGTTTTACCACGTGAAAAACTCGGTGTGTTGATATTTTATCTGGTTATGTGATTGGTTACTGAAGGTGTTCATCCTCTATTGGAATACATGTGTTTTCGAACATGGTATAAGAACTTGTTTGAAGACTCGTTGTTGTTGTAGATCAATATTGTGAAATTGAGTTGCCTCATCTCCCGTTTCTGTCATTTTTGTACATTTATGGGTTGAGAGGATTGTTCCATTATGTCCGGAGCACTCATTTCATTTAGGAATACTTTTCATTTCACTCAAAAAGGTTTCTATTTTCCCAATATACAACCATTTCAGTCAGATACAGAGGTATAAAGCCTCCATAAGCTTTTTTTTAATTTTTGCAGAGTATTATTTTGGTTTTATATTATTTATTTCTGGGTTACTACTCTTTTAGATCTACGTATTCTCTTTTCTTTATGCCCTGTGTGATCTCATCAAATCATAAACAAATAGGACAAGGTTTATCTTTTGGGTAGGCTAACCGAGATCTAACCCTTGTTGTCATCGAGAAGCGGAATTTTTTTCTTGTGTGAAAAAAAAAAACTTTTGCATGCTCTCCAACAACAACCACAATCCTCTTTTTGAACATTATAATATGTTTTTCTAGACCATTTGGTTAAAAGTTTCCTTATTAAGTAAGAGGTCTTGAGTTCAAGTCTCTCTTTTGTTACTTTTTTTGAAAAAGTTCATGCTAAAATTGTAAAGTGTATTTCAATTCAATTATAAAAGTGAATCACTATAATTAGCTTTAATATTTTATTTTAGAGTTATTTATTTTGCATGCGACTTTTATTTTATAAAGTAACTTCATTGTAAAAGTGATCCCCACTTCTCTTTATAAAAATGGGTCACTTCATAAAGCAACTTACACCACCATGTGGTCCTTTGGTTATTGTTTATGTTTTTTTTTTAAAGGACACGACTCTCACATCCGAAGTCCATTTTCAATGCCATTTTTTTAAAACCGCCTAACTTTTTGAGATATTTCCATACAAATCATCAGTTTCATTTTTTAAATCCATATTATCTGCATATATAATATGGCTTCTACAAGTAATCTCTTGCTTACCAGCACCAACTACTTCCAATGGAAATCCCATATGGAGGATTTATTAAGAAGTAAAGGCTTGTACCGTATTACCTTGGGAAAGGAAAAAGAACCCACTGATGATGATAAGAAATTCAAATGAGCTAATAGGAGTGATGAAGCACGTGGACTAATCAGAATGTCCATCTCTCCCGATTTAAGGTTCCACCTTAAAGAAATTGATGACTCCAATGAAGCTTGGGAAAAGATTGAATCTGTGTTTGGTAAACTCAATATTATTCGAACACAACAGTTATAAAATCAAGTATTAACCTTAAGTCCAAATGATTTTTCTTGCCTTGGAGACCATCTATCTAAGTTTAAAACACTCAGAGTTTTATGTGAAGAATGTGACATAAAAATGGAGGAAGAGTGTTCCATCTATATTATTCTTTCTAAGTTAGGTAGTGCATATTCTATGTTTGTATCTATATTTTATGCCATGAGAGAGGTTCTAGGGAAATATTATCAAAAACTGACTCTTGATTCCTTTTGTGCTTCTTTGATTGGAGAGGAAGATAATCTTGTACAACTTGGAGTGATCAGTACTGCAGGTACCTCCAACGAATCCTTAGTTGCTCAGCATAAATATAAACCCAAGTATCCCAAGAAGCAACATCCTCGCTACAACAACAAGAAGCATAAGAGTCCCAAACCCACTCAGACAACTTCAGATCCTAATGGTGACAAAGGAGAAAAATATAAAAATAATAAGACCGATAGACATTACAACTTTTGTGATAAATATGGTCATGATGAGTCCAAATGTTTCAAGAAGATGGCAGCTTTCGAAGCAACGATGAAGAAGCACAACATCAATATTGATTCTACTACTTCTTCTTCTGAACATGCACTTTCTTCTTTTGGTTTCTCTTTCAATACAACTTCTATTTCTTCTTTTGATGAGTGGCTTATTGATTTTGGAGCATCTTATCATATGGATAAGGATAAAGACATATTTTCTACTCTAAATGAATGTAACACCAAGAAAATATTTGTTGGTGATGATAGATCTCTTAGTTTTGTAGGATCTGGAACAATTCAAGTAGGTAATGGTCATTTCAATGATGTACTATGTGTTCCAAGTCTTTCTTGTAACCTTCTATTAGTATATCAAATCACTCATTCAGATGAAGGTAAAACCGTAGAGTTTTCACCTCACCAAGTTGTAATAAAGGATCTAAAATATCCTAAGCATGTTCTTGCAACTGTAATTTTTGATATTACCAGGCTATACAAGTTTGAAAACTTTGGGTCATCATAATTTTCATCAGTTTGTGTTGCTCATAGTGATGACTTGAGCATACTTTGGCATGAGAGGTTTGGTCATCTAAATTATCGCTCATTGCAGCAACTATGTAATCAACAGATGGTGACTGGTCTTCCTCATGTTTCATGTAGAGATTGTGTTTGTGTCAGTTGTGTTCTTGACAAACATCATCGAGACATTTTTGACAAACGTGCCTCTTGGCATGCCTCAGGCCCTTTGTAGCTTGTTCACAGTGATTTGTGTGGTCCACTTTCTACTCCTTTTTTTTCTGGGTGCAAGTATTTCTTAACTTTCATTGATGATTTTTCCAGACGTACTTGGGTTTACTTCTTAAAAATTACGAGTGATGTTTTTGACAAGTTTTTGGCCTACAAGGCACTTGTAGAAAAGCAATTTGGACATCAAATTCAAAGGTTAAGAATAGATAATGGAGGCGAATATGTGAAAAATCATTTCACAAGTTACTGCACTACACAAGGAATCCAAATGCAACACATTGTTCCATATACACCACAACAAAATGGTGTTTTTGAGAGAGAGAACCACACACTAAAAGAAATGGTTAATTGTATGATCCAATCTAATGGATTAAGCCTAAATTATAAGGCGAAAGTAATAAAGTTTGAAAATTACATAGTAAATCGCACTCCCACAAAGTCTCTTAAAAATATAACACTGGAAGAAGCTTGGACTAAAATTAAACCAAATGTAAGTCACTTCTGTGTATTTGGCAGCATAGCATGGGCTCCCATTCCTGATGAGTAAAGGAAAGCATTACATCCTAAAAGTGAGAAGTATATATTTGTTGGTTATTCTGAAGATGTCAAGTTTATAGACTTCTTCAACCACATTGTAATGAAATTATTATTAGAAGAGATGTTAAATTTGATGAAAATCTTTTGGCCTGTGAGCCTAATTCGTTGATTGTGCCTTCTTCGGCCTGTGGTCCATATTCAAAGTTTGTGCCTTCTTCTGTTCCTATTCTAGTTTCTTCTTTAGATGATGACAGTGAGGATGAAAATCCACCTCCGCCTACTCACTTTCTTCCAGATGATTCATTTGAACCTGAACCATCACCAGTTCCACCGCTTCCTAGATGGGTCTATTCAACATGAGGAGAAGTTGGTGGTCTTGTTGGTGATCCTTTAGATCAACATCGAACCCATTCATAGTTCAAGCAAGCCTCTTCTCTTTTGGCTCAAATTTCAGAGACTCATGATCCAGGTACATTTGTAGAAGCTTCAGGTCATCCAAATTGGGATACAACAATGAATGAAGAGTATCGTTCTTTCATGGAAAACAATACTTGGGATCTTGTACCTCTTCCAAAAGGAAGAAAACTTGTCATATTTAAATGGGTCTACATAACTAAGTATGCATTAGATGGAAGTGTTGAAAGACACAAGGCTTGGTTAGTTGCCAAAGGATTTTCCCAAGTTCAAGGAGTTGACTATAATGAAACCTTTTCCCCTGTAGCCAAAATGAATTCCATCCGCCTTGTTCTTTTCCTTTCTGCCTCACATAAATGGGAGGTCCATCAGATGGATGTTAAATCTGCCTTCTTGCATGGAGATTTGCAAGAAGAAATCTACATGGAACAACCTCCTGGCTATGTCCAAAATGACTCTATCCTTGTTTTTCACCTTAAGAAATCTCTTTATGGTCTTAAGCAAGCTCCCCAATCTTGGTATGCCAAAATGGACAACTTTCTTATTGACACCAGATTCTCTAGATTCCATTATGATCCTAATGTCTATACCAAGAAAGTAGGAAGCCATCTCATAATCCTTTTCCTTTATGTTGATGACCTTATCCTTATAGGAAGTGACTCAAAAATTTTAAACCATGTGAAAACTAGCCTTAAGAAGAAATTTGAAATGACAGACTTAGGCTTTTGCACTATTTCCTTGGCCTCCAAGTTTTCAAAACCAATGAAGGAATTTGTATTTCCCATTCTAATTATTATTGTGACCTTCTTCATCGCTTTCACACAGAAGATTGTAATCCAACACCTTCTCCCTTCAAGTCTGGATTCAATCTTACTTCCACCTGTACTTCTCCCAAAGTTGATGTCACCCTGTACTGTCAGTTAGTTGGTAGCCTCTTATACTTGACTCATACCCGTCCTGATATTTTCTTTGTTGTTGGTCTTGGTTCCTGGTATATGAAAACACCCCATGAAATCCATTGGAAAGCAACTAAAAGGATACTTCAATATGTACATGGTATAGTTCAATTTGGGATACATTACAGTTCATGGGGGGACACCCTTATTGGTTGGTTTCACTAATTTAGATTGGTCCAATGACCCTGATGATCAGAAGTCCACTGTATGTTATGTTTTCAGCCTTGGTTCAGGACCTGTCACTTGGGCCTATCAGAAACAACAGGCTACTGCACTTTCTTCAGTAGAAGCAGAGTACCTTGCAACGGTAAATGCAAGTTAGGAAGCCTTGTGGATTTGAAAAATCCTTTCAGAGTTTGGATTCCAGCAGCAACATCCGACCAGCCTTTGGTGCGATAATCATAGTGCCATCAAGCTCACCAAAGACCCAGTTCAACATCAGCGCAAAAAGCAAATCAAGATACACATGCACTTCATCAGAAAGCTCATTCATGATCAAGTTATTGAAGTGCTCTTTTTCCCTACAGAAGATCAAGTTGCAGACATTTTCACAAAGTCTCTTATAGAAGCGAAGTTTTCCAAAATTCGATCTATGTTAGGAGTTTAGGAAGTTGTCATTAAGGGGGGATATGCTCTAATGTCTCCTTCCTTATTCTATTGTGTCACTATTGTAAATCCTTCAATCCTATCCAAAGTTGATCTTAAGGGGTTATGTTAGTATATTTAGACACTTAGGATTTAGTTAAGATCTACTTGGTCTAATGTGTCATTAGGTAAAATTGTGTTTCTTAGTGTGTTTCTTTAGTATGCATTAGTATGCATTTGTAGTTAGGAAATCCGACGGTCACGATATGTTCCCGACATAGAATGATCTGACGGTTCATATTCTCCTCGATATTAACGTCCATTGATTTTTGGCTTAACACCCTATTGGTCCATGATCTCTATTTAAAGAGCATGGAGGGTCATTTTTGATGATCGATTGTGAGAAACTCTCTTGTAAAATATCTCTGTAATATTTTTCTTTTTGCATTAATAAACTGCTCCAAGTGGTCGTGTTGGCTGGGGCCCTGGATATTTCCACGTAGTGGTTTTACCACGTGAAAACATTGGTGTGTTGATCTTTGATCTAGTTATGTGAGTGGTTATTGAAGGTGTTATTCCTCTGTTGGAATACATCTGTTGTTGAACAAGGGAAAATGTTTCTTAGGAAAGGAAAATGAAAGTTGGCTCTGGCACAAAAGGATGGGTCACATAAACTTTAATAACCTTATCAAAATCAGTAGAAAGGAAGCAATGAAAGAAATTCTTAAGATCTCAAAGATAGCAAATACTTTATGTGAGCATTTTCTACAAGGAAAAAAAACCAGAACCAAGTTCAAATCAAAAGAGTAATCCACGACAAAACCATTGGAGATTGTACACACTGATCTCTATGGACATACAAGAATGAAGGGATTAAATGGAGAATAATACTTTAAGTTACTGGTTGATGAATACACAAGAATGACAGTAGTTTTCTTTCTCGGGAGGAAGTCAAAGGCATTCAAACACTTCAAGATATACAAAGAGATGGTTGAAACTGAGATGAATTTGAAAATCAAGTGCTTAAGATCAGACAATGGAGAAGATTTTACATCCAACGAATTCATGGATTTCTGTGGTGAACACGGAATAAAGAGATAGTTCTCGGCAGCCAAGAAACCTTAGCAAAATGGAGTTGTCGAAAGGAAGAAAAGAACAATATAGGAAATGGACATAACCATGTTGAAAGATTCCAAGTTGAGTGACATCTTTTGGGCACAAGAAGTACATACAAAAGTTCACATCCTGAACAGAGGAATGCTTATAAGTAACAATGATAAGACTCCCTACAAGTTATGGAAAGGAATACTAGTAAATGTGAATCATTTCAGAGTATTTGGAAGAAAATGATATTTCAAAAGAGAATATGGAGGGCTTGGAAAACTTGACTCCCGAGTTGATTAGGGAGTATTATTTGGGTATTCAAGAAAAATAAAAGAATATAAATTCTTCAGTACAATACTCAACATAATCATGGAAAGCATCAATGTAACAATTGATGAGATAGATGAACAGGGAAAATAAGGAACAAAAGACTTAGAAGAGCATAATGACAAGGAAGATCTAAAAGAAGAAGAAGTAGAATAAGAAGAAGAAGAGCAACCAGAAGCAGAACAAGAGGAAGATGAGTAACAAATACCTATTATTTGGAATAAAGATACAGAATTTGAAACCCGAAGAAGAATATTTTCACCTAAACAACAACACCTAGCATTGTTATCTATAGTTGAACCAAGTAGTTTTGAAGAGGATAGCAAGGATGAACATTAAGTCAAGGCTATGGATGAATAATTGGATTAGATAGAGAAGGATGACACATAGGAACTGGTTCCAAGACCGAAGAACAAGAACATGATTGGTACAAAGTGGGTTTTCTGAAACAAACTGAACGAGGATGGATAGGTAACCATAAACAAAGAAAGGTTAGTTTTCAAAGGATACACTCATATTGAAGGTACATATTTTGAAGAGACCTTTGCCTCTATTCCCAGGATGGAAGCAATCAGATTGATCTTAGCCTATGCATGTTCCAAAAGAATCAAGGTATATCATATGTATTTAAAATCATATTTTCTGAATGGAGAATTAGAAGAGGAAGTCTACATCAAAAAACCTGAAGAGTTTCTATTATCAGAAAAGGAATATTATGTCTGTAGGTTGAAGAGAGAATTGTATGGACTTAAACAAACCCCCAAAGCATGGTATTAAACATTGGGTATGTATATACAACAACAAGGATTCAGGAAAGGTAATGCAGACAACAATCTCTACATAAAAGTGGATCAATACAATATATTGATAATTGAAGTTTATGTAGATGATATTATCTTTGGAAGCGATGATGACATGATGAGTCAGAGGTTTTCCAAAGACTTGTAGAATGAGTTTGAAATGTCTTTGCTTGGTGATTTGACTTTCTTTTTGGGATTAGAGATATGTCAGTGTGGTAAATGTATTTTCATCTCCCAGACCAAGTACATCAGATAAATTCTAAAGAAGTTTGGAATGGAAGAATGTAAACCTATAAGTACTCCTATGCAGATCAATTGCAAGTTGAGAAAGGAAGCCAAAACAAAGGATCCATGTCAGAGACTCTACAGATTGATGATTAACAAATTATTCTATGTGACAACATCAAGACCATATGTGATTCAAACAGTTGGACAGGTTGCAATATTTCAAGAAGCACTAAAAGAAACACATGTTATGGCAGTAAAGAGAATATTCATATATCTCAAGGAAACAAAGTATTTTGGATTATGGTATCCAAAAGGGAATGATCTATCTTTTTTCACCTACACAGATACATATTGGGCAACTAGAATTGATGATAGAACAAGTAAAAGTGGAGMAAATTTCTACTTAGGTGAATGTTTGGTATCATGACTAAGCAAGAAACAATCATCAATATCTTTTTCCAAAACAAAAGAAGAATATATTGCAGGGTAAACATGTTTCCTTCAATTTCTTTGGATGAAGTTGACCTTGCAAGATATACATGTGAAATATCATGAGCCTATTTTGATACTCTATGGTAACCCCAGTGCTATCAGTATCTCCAAGAATCCAGTAATGAATTCCAAGATGAAGTAGATTCCAATAAAATTTCACTTTCTATAGGAGAAGGTTATAGAAAAAAACATCAAGCTAGAGTACATTCGGACAAAAGTGTACATTGTATATATCTTCACTAAACCTCTTCTGAGGGAGAGCTTTGAGTATATTCAATAGAAACTTGGAGTATTTTCTTC
>JASDQU010106176.1:95952-127258 GCA_032191745.1 Picea mariana
TTTCAAGAAGCACTAAAAGAAACACATGTTATGGCAGTAAAGAGAATATTCATATATCTCAAGGAAACAAAGTATTTTGGATTATGGTATCCAAAAGGGAATGATCTATCTTTTTTCACCTACACAGATACATATTGGGCAACTAGAATTGATGATAGAACAAGTAAAAGTGGAGAAAATTTCTACTTAGGTGAATGTTTGGTATCATGACTAAGCAAGAAACAATCATCAATATCTTTTTCCAAAACAAAAGAAGAATATATTGCAGGGTAAACATGTTTCCTTCAATTTCTTTGGATGAAGTTGACCTTGCAAGATATACATGTGAAATATCATGAGCCTATTTTGATACTCTATGGTAACCCCAGTGCTATCAGTATCTCCAAGAATCCAGTAATGAATTCCAAGATGAAGTAGATTCCAATAAAATTTCACTTTCTATAGGAGAAGGTTATAGAAAAAAACATCAAGCTAGAGTACATTCGGACAAAAGTGTACATTGTATATATCTTCACTAAACCTCTTCTGAGGGAGAGCTTTGAGTATATTCAATAGAAACTTGGAGTATTTTCTTCCCCACAGTGATCCACACGGCACCATGCATAGCAAGCCAGGGGGAGAGAAGCATTATATATGAAGAATCCAAGTAAAGAATCTTTTGAATTATTTTCATATACATCAAAGATTTACACAAGGAAGCACCATGAAGAGAAAGAAGAGGCTTGTAGATAGAGGGATCAACCCCAAGGAGAAATACCCTTTTCCATTGATCTCAAAGGGGGTGAGAAAGAACAAATGCATGGAAACAAAGAGGAAAAAAAATAGATGCATGGAGATAGGGGGATCATTGGTCACAAGGAGAGAATGAGCAGGAGCATGAGTGTTCCCATGACAGTGTTTCCATCAAATCCAAAGGGGGAGACTTTTGGACAATTAGTTTTCATTTATGTCAACAAGTAGTGGTTGTCATTGATTTCAAAGATTTTATGGGTGTACTTGGAGAAGTCTCCAAAGTGGTCCCCTTATGGCATAGCTCTAAGCATGAACCTCACAAGAAAATGCTTTGAATAAGTATACAAGAATCCCTAGATGTTTGATTATGGAACCCATATTTTAAAAAGTAAAAGGTAACACACTCATGGATGGATATTCCTCGTCATGCCATTTTCGGTGATAGGTGGTATGCCAAGTGGTTCCTCACGGTTGAGGAGTTATGGCCTTGCGAAGTTAGAGGCCCCGGAGAATGGTCAAGAAGCCCCTAGTTATTTACAAGTCAATTAATGAAAGGGTAAATTGGTTGTAACAAGAAATTACAGAATCCCCTAAGATTAAGGAGAGAGGTTACTAAGAAAAAGTATAAATAGGCCTCAAGGAGTCATTCACAAGTACATTCACTCACTCATTCTATTGAATATATTCTAGTGATCTAGTGATCTATTTGAAAATTTTGTGAAGATGAAATCCAAGGTAGAGACAAGTGATAAGTGCAAGATCTTTGAGGTTGCAGAAGAGAGCAAAGATTTCTGAGGAAACCCTAGTTTGGTTGACCCTCGCGGATCAGACTACTAGTGTCCTACGAGGCACCCCCGCAGGTTTCACAGTTCCTGTCACGCGAGGCCCCGCATGACATCATGTCTTAGTCCCACGAGGACTAGATGGATTTGGGGAAAATTCTTGTACCAGGTCCTTGAGCTCGTAGGAAAGCTTACATGTCAGCACTATTGTGTATCAGGTCAGCTACAGAGGTATTGGTATGAATATGTGTTTTTTTTATGATTATACTTGGTTGTGGTATGGTACATACTTGAGTTATGTTTGGCTTGGCACATGATTGAGGTACATTGTGGATACATGTTTGATTGAGGTATACTTATATATTATATGGTTATGACATGACTATTATGGTTCATCATTAGATACATATATTTGAGATGTGGATGTATGGTTGAGGTATATGCTTGATGTATGGTGGAATATGAATGAGGCACATGCTTTGGTTCTTTGAGGCACTTCATTGATGACATGGTAAAGATCTAGGCTATGGTATATGGTAAATGTTCTATACATGGTTGATGCTCTAGTACATGGTACATGATTTGATACATGATTAGATACTCATCATTGATGTTATGGTATCTACATTTGGCATATTTTATGGTACATGGTTGATTCATGTTATACTACATATGTTGGTACATAGTTGATGGATGATATCGTACATGTTTTGGTATATCTCTTGTTGATGATTAGTTACAGGTTGATGGTAAAATGACAATGACATGTTGGATATAGTGATAGGTTGATGTGATAGGTTATAGGTTGAGTTAGTGACAATGATAGTGGCAATGACAGTGATAGTGAAAGTGACAGTGGCAGTGATTGTGGTAGTGAAATTGTGTTCTACACTTATATTTCAAGGCAATAGAACGGGGCAAGGAAAGGGGGTTGTATCCTCCTTCCAATTGATGTCAGAGAACACAGGGAGTTGGAGCTTCCTTCAGGTTGGAGCCTGAGAATTGGGGGGTTGTAGCCTCCTTCTGGTTGGAGCCATATAATTCAAAGAGTTGTAGCTTCCTTCAAGTTGGAGCTTGTAAATAGGGGGTCATAGCATCCTTCTAGTTGTAGCTAGAGAATTGGGAAGTTGGTGCTTCCAATGAATGTATTCTTTTGATATATAAGAAAATCATTCTACGGTTTTCTCCCATTTGGGTTTCCACGTAAATTCTAGTGTATTATGTTTATGTGGATATCTATTATGCTCTGTTGATTTATATTGCTCATGATATATTGATGATATATTTTTTATGATGTTAATGATTACATATTGTGGATAAAAGTGATAATATAGTGCTCATACTAATTCACCCCCCCTCTCAGTATTCCAATAGACTTAGTGTTATCACAACTCCCAATAGATGTATTACATGAATTATAGATAAGCACAATGCAAGAGATGAACATGCACATAGATAATACATCCAATGCATTATTAAAGGTTATGATAGAAAATGTCGCATTAGAGATTAAATACAACAAAGTTAAACATGAACGCAATGAGGACGCACAGAAGGTATAAAGAATGTAGCATGCATTCGAGAAGGTATATTAAGAACTCCTAGAGGCGCAGACAAAGAAGGAGGCCCTGGTGGAAGATCAAGTCATGAAGACAAGTGAAACCATTCAAGGATTCTAAGCATGAACAGTTGATCTAGAAGCGCACGTGACATCGATCACTCCACTAGAAGAGACGGAGACAATGAAGCAAACCATGACAACAATAGTGGAAAGTATAAAACTCTAGAAGTAGAGTATGCTCAATTGTATATAAATACTATGGGAATTTGGACACAAATCAGTAAGGATAAGGAACGACAGTAAATCAGTAAGAAGATCCAAGCTACAAAGGAAAAGGTTCATAAATTCACAGACATGATGGGAACATTACCGCTAATTGAGGTGGTAATTGCGATGAATGAGAACATGAAGTTGTATTCAGAAATGAATCATATAAGGATGGAGTGGTAGGCTTGTGCACAAAAGATATAAGTGTTAAGAAACAAAATAAAAACATAGCATAAAAAATAAATATTAAACCGAGAACATAAATTACATAATTGACAGAGTGACTTATGTGGAAACCCAATACAGGAAAGAAACACAGGGCAATGATAGTCGATATTCTTATTATTAAAGGGAGAATTACAATAGCCAGTACATGCATACAACCATCCTCTCCTCATAAACACACTATACTCCACAATATTGTGTCTTTCTCACACACTCTACTACACATTGCACTCTAACCTCTATGGGTATGCTCATATATATATCATATCTCCAACAATTAGACTAACCGATTATAATTAGATCCACCAGCTACACAATTTGTTCACAGAAGTGTGCATGCATGCACATTCCTAATATAGTTGCATGCATGTGCATGTGACCGCATGGGAAATTCATTGGCATGTTTCCAACAATCTCCACCTTGATAATAATTTACCTGATATATCACGCCCTTAATTCATTCATCTTTTCTGCAAGCCAAGAGAATCCAAACACCATCAGAGTTCTACAACATATCTAACAATACGATTATGTGAACATGTCTGCAAGATTCACTCCAGTATGGACCATTTTTCCTCCATCAGTAACCTGTCTAATAAACCGATGCAGTTGTCCCATTTTGATATGCTGGACCTTTAGTCAAATGCACAACACTTTTACCACCAAAGAACACCACATCCTATGCTTGTCCAAACTTACCCAATAGATCCTTGCATTCTTCCAAGACATAACCTGAGGTAGGTCTCCTCTTGTCCAAATCTCATGAATTATAACCACAGACTAAATCACTCCAACCACTTTAGGTGATACTTGTGCTTATGTGTTTGAAGCACCCATATCCATGTTATTTCCCTAGTTTTTCCATGTGTCTACTGACAACACCAACTATATGTGAAATGGTGACCATTTCCCATCGCAATCATCAAACTTCCTACTAGCATATAATACTTGAGACACATAACCCTTTTATTTTTCATCAGTTAGGACATAAACCTAAAGAAAACTTACAATGGAAAKCCAAAGGTATTTTACCGGTTTCACATTATTCATACCAAATTTCCTGAGTATCTTCACCACATACTTATGTTGTGAGAACCAAACTTACCATATTTCCTATCTTTGTGTATCTCCATGCCCAAKATTTATTTTGTTTCTCCTAGATCCTTCATAACAAACGTCCTAACCAATTGAGCCAACCTATTGACCTCCACCATGCCTTGCTTGCAACAAGCMTAGCATATAACACCAAGATAATGAATATACCATAAATACAATGGTTATACTCACTTCTTGTAAAATATGGCTCACAATGAAGGAATCAAACATCTTGTACCATTTTCTTGGCATGCTTTAGGCCATACAATTATTCTTGAGTTTGCAAGCAAATATTMTATTGTGATTCTAAACTAACCTTTCTGGTTGTTCCATATACATCCCCTTATCCAAAAAACTCCATGTAAAACAGTTTTAACATCTAGCTGTTCTAACACGACATGAATAGAAACAAGCTTTTAACAACTGGTGAGAGACTTTCATGGAAATCAATACCTTCGAAATACCCTTATGCTACTAGTCATGCTTTGGACCTTTCATCTTTTACTATGTTTGATTTTATAAAAGGAGATTCATCAAACACTGCATCTTTGTCTATGATGATTCTATGGGTAGTAGGATCCCATAGTCTGCAACCCTTAAAATCATCACCATATCAAAGATCTACCTGTTTGATCTGGGTCCTACTTAGAATGTTGAAAAAAACATAAGCATCACCACCAAATAATTTCACATTTGAGTAATCACCAGATGACTTGTTCGTACCTCTTCTTGAATTTTCCTATCTTTTGCAACCGATGGTGACTGAGTTACCAGATAGCACAACCGCTTATGTCCACAACTATTACTGCAACTTGGCATGACTGAAAATGCCTATCTAATCCCAACTTCCTTGCAATACTTTCAAGGTTCAATGGATATGAACCTACCTTCATCATATATTCTCAAATACTTGATTGAGCTGCCAACACATCAACCTTTCTACAGACCCACCTTTCTAACCTAGACACATTGCTCCACCTCGAACGTTTCATTCAAAAAAACAATGACCAAATCTAGCCAAACCAACCCAAGTGAACCTTTGTTTCTCACCTCTAAGGAATTTACATTGGAGTCTTAGTGCTCCACCTTAACACGAACCTTCCCTTGACCAAATCCATCCAAGTTGGCCAAGTAAGCCTTCATCGCTTACCTCTAGGCCCATTTACAATGGAGTTCACCACACCTTTTATAGGCTTCATTACATGCAATCCATGGACACAATTTCATGGGCTACCCAAAAAACATGGACCCAAAAAACCATGTGCTTTGACCTAAAAAACCTAGATCTACCTAAATCTACCTACATCTACCTAAATCTACCTAAAGTCAAGGTTAACCCAACATACATGCCCCTGCACATATTGAATCTACCTAAATCTATGTCTAGATTTTTCATAGGTGACCTGATAAACCATGGGTACGCATTCCTATCCAAGTCTTACAAATGTATTCCAATTTACATGCAATCAATATTTTTTTACAACTCCAAAGTAAATACATTTTTTTCTTTCACGATGACTCAACCATCATCTCTCTTCTTGTTTCCTTGTTGTACGAGAAGATCATACATCTTGAGGTTCCATAACTCAAAGTTATTATTCAATTTCTCCACTTCAAACTTCAAACTCTACACTTTTTCTATTAGAACACAATACCTCAAACACCCAAATGTTTAAATCATTGCTTATAAAACCAAGCCTTAATATAGAGGAATTTTCTTACTTAAAATTGAACCTCAAAAAATATTAGTTAAAAGATTTTAAGAAAACATTTAATAAATATTTTGTACCTCAAAACCTTTTACCAAAACATAAAGGGTCCACCTCTTACCTTTTAATAAAAAAGGGTGATTCTCTTCAAATAATTCCACCCACTTAAAAAAAACAAGCCATCCTCCATCAAATATTATAACATACTCCATCCATTAATTTACCATGTGTTATAACCCTAATTTGCACCAGACATGCTTACCTGGCATCAGACCATCTAAGATTCCTTCTTTGTCAAAACACTACTAAACAACTCTTATTAAAAACCTCTTTTATAAAGGCCCATGCACCCTGCTCCATTACTGCATTGGTGTACACGCTAGCTAACCCAAAACAACCCAGGTGTACCTACAAAAGCACGAAAAAAGGAAAGTTGTTGATGGAACACACAGCTTTGGGTGAGTTAACTAAACCTTTCAGTCGTGCATGGCCGAGGGTTCGACCAAATATCTAGCTTCTTCTAGCCTATAAAAGAAGGGTTAGGGGTCTCATTTGGGAGAGGCGAATCATAGTAAAGAAACTATACCCGATTGCGCATTCTCTTTGTCCCAACCCTTTAGCCATCCTTGTGCAAAGAGAAATATAGAGAAAAGAAGTAGGAGGAAAGTTGAAGAGGATCCCAGGACCAAGTTTGTGGAGCAGTGGTCGGCTTCATCATTGTAAGTTGATTTGTTGAAGTTAATAATAAAGAAGTACTTTTCCCGTCCCACCATATGAGGTTTTCATGGTTTATTTCATATATTTTTATTGAATCTCTAACCCATTAATCTATATATCAAATGCATGTGGAGTTCTTTGTTTGTCTTATGTGAATGCAGGTCAGCCTTGGGAGAAGAGTTGTAGTCAAAGAGCGATCAAGCATGAAGAAGGATCGATATCAAACGCCTGAAATAAGGTATGCTCACTTGATCTTCTTAACTATGTATTTGCTTAAGAATAATGGGGATTAGTTCTGGGACGACGGTATAAAGTAGGAATCTTTAGGTCTTTTATACATGCATAATTAAACCCTAAGTGCTAGTCCCTAGAGGGCTTTCCCACTCACAATAGAATTGGCGACCATACTGGGGATAGTCTAGGGTTTTTGGGAATATATTTTGGGTATTTTTAAGAACTGGTTTCATTTCCTTTTTTAAAGTTTCTGCAAAAGTATGAGCTAATAGAGATTCTGGTCTTCCATACCAGTTATCTCTATTTCTTTGCTTGACTGTATTTTTTTTTTAGACCCACAGAGGTACACGCGGCCTATGTAAGGTCTGCATGCGTGTACCCATGCCCTACATTCTCACAGCCCGCGTGTACACGCTAGCTGAGGAAGTGTCAGTCATGTGTATGATTCCAGAAATTTTCTTTTAGAGAAGTAGTCATCCTCTTCCCTATCAGAATTAGTCCTTCTCAGGGGTTTTCTGGAATTCTTTCTAGTCTTTGATGTTTGCAGTCTATAGCTTAGGTTTCACCTCGGATTGGTTTGTTCTATGAAGTTTTCCTTGAATTGTTTTCTTTTTTCTGTTAAAGTAAGAGTCTGAGTCTTCAAGATATTCTGGTTCTTAGTACCAGTAGTCTCTGCCTGGGCTGGCTTTCTTGGATTTTCATTTGTATCAGCGTTTCAGATATACACGCGACCTGTATAAGGCCGGCACATGTGTACACACACTCTGACTTTACACAGTTCGTGTGCACACGCTTGATGTTGAATTGTCAGCAGTGTGCTTGTGGAGAGAATTTTTATTTAAGGTGAGGCAATCATCCTTTATTTTGACAAGAGTTATACCTCTCAGGTTTGGGTCTCTATCATAGCGGTCAGTAACTTAGGTTTGATCACAGCAATAGCTTTCTTTTTTCATTTAGAAGTTTTCCTCAAAATTTTTCTTTTATAGGGTTTTTAGACAAGTGTGAGAGTCCAATTTTAATTTTCTTGTGTGTGATTTTTAAAGTGACTCTTTGCGATATGCACTTAGGCCAGAAATTTTCTTGGTTTTGACTTGTCGATATTTTTTCTTTTTGCTTTGTGAGCATTCAAAAAAAAAAAAAAAAATTATTTCTTTGTTTGGTTAAAACGTGTTGTTTTGCATTAGTAACGAGGGAAAAGTCTTTGCTTTCATAAGTTCTTGACAATTTACTTAGATCATAAGTAGCTTGTAGTCAAGTGAAATCCTGCTTTGAGTTTGTTGTTCAAAGATCTTAGAAAAAAATTTAAGTTTGAAAAGTTGTTTAAGAGTTGAGTTAAGTAAAGGTTTTTGTTTCCATCTTTCTGTTTATTTTGCTTTCGTCTTTCAAAGATCACTAGTTTCACCAGTTTCAAACATCACTAGTTTCACTTTCATAACCTTTGACTTAAGAAAAGCCATAAACATTAATGCTAAATCTAAAATTCATAGACTTTTAATGTTTGTAGGGTCAACCAACTAGTTTAGGGTTAGGGCCTTGAATTAGGTTGGAGAGGAAACTCTTCAAGGCCATTAAAATCAAAAATTGGAGTCTGTGTTAGGGAGTGTCAAAGTCCAGTATTGTGAAATTTATGTGGGACCCCCCTCTAACACAGGGGATAAACACAAGGTCATGTGTGAAAAGGTGGCAGAGATAACCCCTCCAAAGCTGGACCAATTGTAGTGGAGAACGCATATAGAGGGCTTGTCTTGGGATTCCGTCGATTGCATTTGTCACGGAGCTTCATGGCTCTCAAATCCATTTGAGKTCCTCAGTTGTCTTYTGGACCTCTTAATTTTGAAACCCTTGACAGGTTTTGGGCTCGATACCCTACTCATTTTGGTCTACYTGACTTTTGATTGTACCTGCCTGGTGACTGTTCGCGCGCTGGCAAACTAGTTGCCTATCTTTTTAGGGACATACAAAGGTGATTGTGGGGGCATACCATGGTACCTAGGACAGACATCGGGCCATGCTTTGTAGAGTATATCCAGAGGGTGCTTCCATGTTCGAGTTGCACTTSCACCGGTAAGTTGCTCTAGTGTCGGTTGTTGTAACTGYTCTTCCAATTAGTTTAGTGTTTGCTTGTTTTATCTTATAGGGACTTTTTTAGTGTGTGTTTTTTTTTGAATGAATAAAAATCCCTAGAGTGTCTTTGATATTCTAACACATTGGAGGATCACAATCTCTTCCGGTCACAAAGGCTTTTGGGCCTATCATGAGTTACACTGGAGCCACCCCTGCCACCACTAAGGTGAAAGCTAGACCAACAAGGGTCTTTTGAAGAGACCGGGTCACAAGAAATTGTGCCCGACCAAAATCCAAAGGAAACGACCATTTTAGACTTTGGAGCAAAAGTTCTTGGTCCACCTAAAACTCCAACCACTAATCTTTCAGCACCCATCATCATACCGATTCACCCTTACGAGTGCCAAACAGTGTTGCATGCAGCAATGGAAACAAATGTTGTCACTCCTTCTGGGAATTGTTCAATTCCCACTACGGTTATAACCACAGGAGAGTTTCCACCTCCTAACCCACCATCACCGGTCCGAGCCACCATGGTCTCAATTGCCTCTACCTCGCACAGTGGTTCAATTCTATCTATGGCACTGGCCACAACCCCTTTCACGCAAAGTGCGACAAGCCCTCCGTTCTCATACGGGATGCCTAGCTTAGGTACAAGTCCTGTAATTTCCTACTCCACTTCACAGACTTTAGGTATGGGGGAAGGGAGCTCTAATGCTCCTCTGCAAGGCCACATGGGGGGCACTTTATCTCCTTTTAACACTTTCCCTTACGGAGGAGGTCATATACCTTCTTCATCCCCTTCGCTCAGTGGCACGCATCAGCAATCTGTCGGGCCACCTGCACACCATAGTTTATTTGGAGCAGGGAGTCAAGGACCAACTTTGCATAATATGTCGGTAGGTTTGACACCATTTTCTTTGTTCAGTGTGTTTGGTAACAACACCTTCTCATCAGCTTCTTTCTCGACTGGGGGAAATCCTCGGACAACTTATTCCTATGCAGGGTACTATTCTTGCATAGGGGGAAAACCCAGGAACTTCTTCCACAGCAGAGCCTTGGAATTCTTGGCAGGGGTCCATTCCCTCGTCAGGAATGTTGATCTGGGGCAATTCTTTTCACAATCAATGGAACCCCAGACAAGGTACTATGCCTATCCCCACGGGATCGACATGGGGTAACCCTTCCCAAATTCCTCCAAATGTAATGCACACCCAACCATCTACGTCCTATTTTGGGAATCAGTTGATGATGTCTCCTCACACGCAGAATCTATACACTAGTTATGGTCATGGTTTTTACCAGAACCCAGGCCAGCAACCGAACTTTTCCTGGCAACCTAATGCCAGTCAAACTCCAGGTCCCTTTTTCCCAGGTTCTCACCAACAACCCAAACTACCTTTCCTGGCAACCTTGCATTTTCCAGACTTGACAAGGTTGTTGAATGACCCTATCTGTCACAATCCGCGTTGGCCCCCTATACCGACGAAGTTACCTTCGGACATACCAAAGTTCAAAGCCAATCCTAACAAAGATCCAGGAGATCATGTGACTACCTTTCATCTTTGGTGCTCATCTAACTCATTGAAAGATGACTACGTACAGTTGCGATTGTTTCAACGTAATCTCATTGGGATTGTTGCGAAATGGTACATTGAGCTCAACCTCTCAAGATACTCTTCCTTCAGTGAATTGGAAATGGATTTCCTAAACCATTTCCAATTACCTGTGAGATACGACACTGGCACAAAATTGCTGGCCAATTTCTCACAGACAAAAGCGGATCATATCTCTGATCACATCCGAGAATGGAGATGCTGGAAGATTTTAATTAAGGTTCCAGTCCCACCAGCATTCTTGCTCAAGTGGTTCCTTAAGTCTTTGGTCCCACAGTTATCCAAAGATGTCACGATGTCGGGAGTATTTTTTCAAAGAAGACGTCATCATGAGAGCTCAACAGCTCGAGATAATCTATTCTCAGTCTGGTTTATTATACGAGATATTTCCAAATGTGCCACGCTCAATTCTTGATAAAACCAGATAGAGAGTTAGACCACATGCCGATGGTATTGTTGGTTCAGCACAAACAAAGCCCACTGAGCAATTGACGAAGAAATTCCAGCAATTGTCTATACAACACACAGCGGCCAGCCAAACTACTGTTTTGGCTGCTCCCCCTACTAAAACGTCGGATGTACACACAGTGCAATCGACAAATCCAAAGGCCACCTAGCAACCTGAAGAAAAGAAAAAACAACGAAAGAAGGGTAAGGGGGATAAGAAACCCACTAATAATGCTGGCGGGGGAAACACTAATAAATGGAAGGCGAGGTATCTGTGCAACCTGTGCGTGGAAGACCACCTAACCCACCAATGTCCTCGGCTTGCAGAGGCCCAAAATTTTGTGACACAACAAGAGCCTGCTATGTTAACCAATCCATTTCATCATGGGAAAAACCTAACCCAAGCCTCTACAAGCGCGGAAGGGGGCAGTCAAGGACCCTCTCCGTCTTTGAACAATTCTGCATCTGCGAATGTGTATATGATGAAGGGTGATGCTTTTATATCGACTAGAGTGCATGACTATAGTAAACCAAGCACTTCTGAGAAGGGCAAAGAAGTCGAACTCCCATCTCTTCCTCTACAGATTGAGAAGACTTTGGGAGAAACAATGACATGCATCCCAAAAGGTGCGTTCAAAAAATATTCTCACAACCCAAACACAAAGGCCACCCAGAACTATTCTATGGTGGAAGATTTGTCTCAAACCCCTTGTGCGATGTTCTCTTTGGAGGTCCTCCAAAGCTTCCATTCCCAGAGGAAAGCTTTGTTAACCGCTTTAGGATCTACCAAGACTTGTAATCAAGTGCCATCATGCCGGATACAACCAACTTAAAACCTCGTCTACCTTACCATGTAGAATTTCAAATAGTAGTGGCTCACCCCACGAAAAATTTTACTCGAAATATTTTCGGCACGGTGGTTGACGAGGGTGCCTCGACATGTGTTATGTCCTTGGCATGTTGGAAGGCCATTGGCCAACCCGTTTTGTCTCTGTCACCTACTCTTCTCACTGCTTTCGACAGTCATTCGTTCCGACCACATGGTATCATTCCCCCTTTCCTCGTGCAGTTAGGAGGGAAGACCATGTGCATCAAGGTAGAAGTAGTCGACGCATCCCTTGACTACAATCTCTTATTAGGAAGGATTTGGACTTATTCCATGCAAGCAATGGTTGCTACAGTCTTGTGGGTCTTATTGTTTCCACATGAGGACCGAATTGTGACCATTGATCAATTGTCTTTCTCCAGACCTGACCCTTCATTGGGGGTGTCCGCGGTCCCGATGATTGATAATCCTCAACAAAGCATAGTCAACATAGGGTTTGGTTTGTGCCCATCCTTGATGGGTACCTTCAATTACCCACCCCCTCAAGGCAATGTCAAGTTCATATCTAACCACCATAAGGTTGAGATTTTCCAAGTTTCGTCGTTTCGCACAACTTACTTCAATGAACCGTGGATACTTCCTTCCCCATCCGCCATGATGGATGGGACAGGGCACCTGGGCATGTCCATGCCCTTGTCCGCAACTGAAGTAGCGTACTATTTAGTCTAGGAAGCTTCATCCAACACTGATCCAACTCCTGCACAAGAGTTAGATCCGCTTATAGAACCTACATGGGATCAAGGTTATCTCATTAACACCGATTCGTTAGACTTATTCTTGCCCTCCGGTGAAGCAATAATTGAAGCAATGACTAGTCCGGACAAACCCTGGATGATCTTCATCACAGATCATACTTCCTCCCAGATTTAAGCAGAATCAAAGCCGGAGAATTCACCTTGACTATGACTGGAGATAGGTCTTGTCTTATTAATCCCTTAGCTACACATGAGGTCTATGCTAAGGGTAATATAGCAACCATCATTGAAACAATACCGATCAATATCTCTAGAACCCCTGGCATCATGGAGAATGTTTTCGTCGGAGCTTACTGCTCCCCTGGAGAGATTCAAATCTACACAGATCTATTTAAAGAATTCTGTGATGTTTTTGCTTGGTCTTATGAGGAAATGCCAGGCATTGATCCAAAAATAGTTGAACATGAAATCACAACTTATCCAGATGCCAAGCCTGTTCGGAAAAAGCTTCGTCCGATTAATCCTAGGAAAGCAGCAGCCATTAAGGTTGAAGTTGAGAAACTACTAAAAGCTGGTTTTATCTATCCTATCCATTTGACCCAATGGGTGTCAAATCCTGTGCTAGTCAATAAAAAACAAGGCACGATTTGTGTATGTACAGACTTTCATGATTTGAACAAGGCCTGTCCAAAAGATCATTTTCCCACACCGTTTATCGACCAGATAATTGATGAATGCGTGGGTTGTGAGGCCTTCTCTTTCATGGATGGTTTTTTGGGATATAATCAAATACAAATAAAACCCAAAGACCAACACAAAACAACATTCATTTGTCCATGGGGTGCATTCACGTATCATAAGATGCCCTTTGGTCTCAAAAATGTTGGAGAGACCTTTCAACGGGCCATGTCTTTTGATTTCCATGACCTCAACCATATAGTCGAGGCCTATTTAGATTATTTAGCATCTCGATATCACAAGAGAATGGATCATCCCACACACCTCCGACTTATCTTTGAGCATTGTTGCTACTTTCAGATTCGCTTGAATCCAAACAAGTGTAGCTTTTTCATAACATTAGACATTTGTTAGGTTTCATAGTGTCAACAACAGGGATGATGGTCGATCCTCTCAAGGTTGAGGCAATAATTTAGTTGCCTCCCCCATGCAGAATCCTTCAACTTCAAAGTCTATAGGGCAAGGAGAATTTTTTAAGATGTTTCATCATCAACTATGCCGAGATCACAAAAGGTTTTATGTGCTTACTGAAGAAAGAAATTCCTTTTCATTGGGATGATGCTGCTCAACGCTCTTTCGATGCATTGAAACACGCCCTCGCGACTGCCCCTCTTCCTTGGCCACCTAACTATAACAAAGATTTCTTATTATACCTGGTTGTAGCTGAGTCAACCATCGGCATGGTCTTAGTTCAGGGGGATGACTTGTTCTTAGAATATGTGATTTATTACTTGAGCCGAGGCCTCATAGGACCGAAACTCAATTATTCTCATATTGAAAAACTTACGTTGGCAACAATTCATGCTGTTCAACGGTTCCATCATTATGTTTTGTTTCGCAAGACCACCGTCATTGTTTTCATGAATCCATTCCAATACATGTTGACACGACGGGTAATAGGTGGGAAGATTAGTAGATGGATAGTCATCCTCTAGGATTTTGACTTAGATTTCATTTCAGCGAAATCCAAAAAGTCATTGGTCTTCGTAGAACTTATTTTGGAGCTTCCGATTGAGTCAAGTGATGTTGTGCCTGAAGAGTCACCTATTAGAGGAGATATTTTTTTGATCACATATTTGGATCCCTAGTACGGAGATATACTTATCTATCTCTAGACTTTGAAGTGCCCCACCTCTGCCTCTCATGATGAGCATCGATGTATATGCCATCAGGCTAAGAATTATCTCATACTCGATGATATGTTGTATCGAAGAGGTGTAGACTACGTCCTGCGTCGATGTCTCTCTCACGAAGAAGCAGTTATCATTCTTAACGATTGCCATACTGGAGCCTGTAGCAGTTATTTGTCTGGGTTGGTAACAACCCAAAAGATTTTACGAGTAGGTTACTTCTGGCCGACACTAATCAAAGATTGTATCGAATCAGTCAAGAAGTGCCACCCGTATCAGATCTTCTCTCGGAAGATGAGGGCACATCCCACTCCCATGTTTCCTGTCATCACAGTTGGTCCCTTCACCAAGTGAGGGATTGATTACACTACATGTAACCCTCCTTCAGCAAGGGAGCATCGTTATATCATTGTAGTTGTAGACTACTTCACGAAGTGGGTCGAAGTTATGCCAACGTTTAAATATGATGGCAAGACTGCGGCTCTCTTTCTATTCAACCAGATAATAGCAAGGTTCAGCGTCCTGAGGGAGATTTTCACTGACCATGGTAGTCACTTTTAGAGCCAGATGATAACAGAGTTAACATCAAATCTTGGGTTACGGCAAGAACATTCGTCACACTACTACCCCCAAGCAAATGGTTAGGTGGAAGCTGTAAATAAATCTCTTAAGACCATCCTACAGCGAACGATCAACTCAGCCAAGTCAAATTGGCATTTGATGTTATACTCGACATTATGGGCTTACCGAATGTCTGTTAAGACTGCAACTAGTTTCTCACTTTTTCAACTCGTTTACGGGATGGAAGCAGTCTTGCCTGTGGAATGTCAAATCCCGTCCCTAAATTTGGTAGTAAAATTATTTCCAAACACTTCTCCACTCAAAGAGCGGTTATTATACCTTGAGCAGCATCATGATGCGGCCCTGGCCAATGAAGCTCACAAACACAAATTCAAGTGTCAATATGATCGGTCTATTCGTCCTCGTATTTTCTCTGAAGGAAACCTTGTCCTGGTCTATGACCAAGATAAGGACCCCTTGGGGGAAGGAAAATTCAAACCCATGTGGTTCAGACCTTTCATCATAAAAGAGGTTCTAAAAAAGGGCACTTATCATCTGGTTGACTTTGAAGGGAATTCTGTGGTAGATCCTAGAAATGGGCTCTACCTCAAGAAGTATTACTCATAGGCAGGTCACCATGGGTAACTTTTTGTAACATATGTATAGTATTTGTACTATTACTTTCTAGTTTCTTTTAGTATTATGGACGTGTCATTTTTTATGTTATTTTTCGTCACTGTGGCAGATGTCAAGTGAAACCGAGGTGTTCATTGGGTATGCAAACGGTGCTAGCTGGCACACTCGGAGGCTTGCCTCCATAGCTTGGGAAATTTTTACACCTCGAGGCCAGTTATTATCTTCCAGAGGTATATGCTTAGGTGACACCACAAACAATGTCGCCGAGTATAGTGCAGTTATTGAGTTGCTTCATGACACCCTATCATTTGGTATCTCTCATCTCCAGGTCTATCTTAACGCTCAACTGGTTGTGTCTCAGTTAAATAGAGTCTACCGTGTTCATGATCCAACTTTACACTGACGATTCCTTAGGGTACGTCTCTTAGAACGAAGCTTTGATTATATTACATATTTTCATGTTCCTAGGAGATTAAACCAAATTACAGATACTCTAGCTAATCAAATTTTAGATTGGCATCTCGCACACATATGAAAGGACATACACATAAACATGTAAATACATTTTTAAAGGAAAAAATGATCCATAAGCCACAAAAAGACATAAAAATACATATATAATATCATAGTCACCAGAGTACATAGGTGGACGCAAGCACCTCAAAAATATGACCAATAACGATTCATGGGGCTTATGCCCTCAAAAAATATATACAAGTAGTGCTCTCAGCACGTGAAAATTCTAACTAAGTTCAGGGCCTATGGGCCATGTTGTACTGATCAACAACATTTTCCAAACACCGAAACAATCAGACCCATGTCCATGGTTCCCCCACTACATGAGGCTACATAGATGGTGACAGATCCTCAATCTCTGTCATAGGGATCGTGCGAGTGAGCGAAGTAAAGTTTCACTCGACTCGTCTCAACACCTTCTTAGCCTCCTCGACTGGGAGCTCTCCTGCTATTGTTGGTCCCCCTGCGACGGCAGGTGTGGCCCCTAGCCGAGGACGACGTCTGTTCCTCACATAGTCCACAGGTCACACTAGTCCCACATCTACACACAACAAACACATATCCGTCAAAAACTATGGTATAAAAAAATGATATATAAGAAAAAAAAAACATAAAAATTACATATGTTTCACAAAAAAAAAACAAAAAAACAATGATGTAAGCTTACCCATCTCTCCTCACTCCTCACCAAGAGGTACTGGTATCTCAAGATCTCTCGAGAAATCAATCCCAGCATAAGGTTAATCCTCTATGACTAAGATCTATCGTGACAACCAAGTGAATAAATCATCGTCAAAGGACTCATTGGTCCTTCCACCACCCTGTTGTGGCAGTAACACTGCCCATCCAAAAACTATAGGAAGAGAGGCATGATGTCCTCGTACCACTACTCGAGGACTGAAGCTCGGAACTCTTTCAAAGAAGAAAGAACATAGAATGGTCCCAAACCCAAAGTTCCTCTACGTTCACGATCGACAATCTGTCAATTGCCTCTTCATACAATCTAGCAGTGTAGTTCTCCAGTCAAATATTTGTGCATTTAAGCACTGGAATACACAGTTCATCTGTGCATGGGATGCCTAATGTAGAGCCATAGAACCAGTTATCCACCCAATAAGAAACACAATCGCCTGCAGCGATAAGTCAATAATCTTGCTTATGGGCATCTGTGAGCTCGATCGATATGTACCAACCTCACAGTAAAGTCCTATCAATTTTGCTATGTTATTTGGCCGCAAGGGAAATGTCTAGAAGTTGACTAGTTACCCTCTCCTAGAGAGGCCAGTCAAAAATTATATGTCCTCTGTCATGGGCACCAGTGAATGCCCCTCTAACATAAAGGCCTCTGCATCTGGATGCCAATAATCAACCAAGGCATTCAGTAGCCTAGGTTGTGCCCGCATAAAAGGACATAAGAAGAACTTGAGCATCCCATGTTGCATTAAGGCAACCACAACATTGGGGTCTTCCCTGACCAACTCACTAACCTCCTCATTCTCTCTTTCCCTCCAGTGAACATACATCCTGCAAAACAACAAGTTTAGGAGGGTTAACCCTTGTTTTTTAAATTTTTTCATTCAATAAGGGGGTCCATGCGGTTTGTAATATTGACAGTCGCGTGTACACGCGTGCAGTTTTTACTCTGCCCAAATGTACATGCGACCTGTCCTAAGATAGCTCGCGTGGACCTAGGGCCGACCTTTTGAAGGTCCACGCCCCCCCAAAACTTGAAACCCAAAGAAAAAATAAAGATTTAAATTGCAAGAGGAGAGAGTTTATACTTACTTGGTCCAGACAGATGGTCGTTTTGTCCACTGTAGCTCCCGAAATCACCACTTTTATCAAAGGAGTTTTTTTGCTCCATAGTCAATTTCCAAATCAACAATGGTGATAATGAGCTGCCAGCTTCTATTTATATAGTTTTTGGCCTCTTTTTGTCACTTTTTTGGCCCCCCTTATTATTTTCTTTAAACCAAAAACCATTTAGAGTGATTCATGAGTTGCATTGGAAGGGTATGATCGGGTATCAGGACAATTATTTTTGGAGTTCTGGGTAACTTTTGACGGTCCGTGGAAAAATCTCAAATGATCAACTTGAGCATATAGCTTAGGTTTCTACCCTGACTTTTGTATCTCGTTGTCTTTATCCCTTTGCCATAGGATCGATCCCATCAAGTTGCAACACAGAACCATCATTGTTGCTTTAGAAGTGTCGCGAGTTGGTGGTAGAGCTTACCGGAACATGGATTCCCTAGGTAGATCCTGGTTGCATTATGGTGTCCATGCTATCTCTAATCATTGTAGGCTTGGGAGTCCTTGTTGTTTTTCCTAATTATGAGTTTGAGTCTCATTTGCATGATTCCTTTTCACTCTTGACCTCACCCTTGGGACTCCCAAAAGACATAACGGGTATTCTTTTAAGCCCTTTTTAGACCCTCTAAACATGAAAATATTGTTGAGCGATCTTGTGGCCTTTCACGCTCGTTAAACTGAAATTTCAAGTCACGTCTGTCCGGTGGTAGTTTACCCCTTTTCGGTCCAGACGGTCAACTGTACGAACAAACGTATACTCTAAAGAACTTCAGTTCTCTAGAAGAGTACTCTCGGGTATCATTTTAACCCTTTTTTGGGCTTGAGGGACTAAATTTACGAAAAAGGAACCCCCACGAAGTCCATAGATAAGCTCTTTTCATACTCCCTAAAATTGAAAAGATCATCGAGTGACCTTATTCTTTCACACTCACTAAATTGATCCAGAAGAACATTCCTAACAGAGTCCATAGTTAAGATTTTTTCAGACTCCTTAAAAATGAAAAAATGATCGAGTGATCTTGTCTTTATCACACTCGTTAAAATGGTTTTGAATAGACGTCTTGTCAGTGCTACTTTACCCCTTTTTCAAATCGACTAGACTACCTTTGAAAAAGGTACCCTAGTGGAGTCTCCTTTTATGTTTTTTTAGACTCTCTAAATATGAAAAACCGTCGAGCTTACCTTCTCTGGGCTCGTTAAACTTACATCGAAGGACGTTACCATTATTTGTTTTGTTAACCACATTTTCATACCTATGTCTTTGGTCCAATGTTAGCTCCATGTTGCTCTCAACTGAACCATCTGAATCATACCTTATATGCAAGCCTTGTAGCACTTTGCCTTTGCGTCTTGACACCTTTGGCCCCTAGAGGATTTTTCCTGAGTGTCCTTACTCTAAACATCAGTCTTGTCCTTGTGCCTTTAACTTGTATGTTTGCAACACTCGTTCCTCCTTTGTAACGCAACATTCTTTTATTCTTTTTCAAAAATTATTGAAAAAGACAAAAAAATTAAATATACCTTAAAAAGAGGAAGGGAAAAGTATTTTCTTTATTGGCAGCATAATGAGTCGCCCTTGGATAAAGCACATATGTCTGTTTTTTCGTCAAACTCTGGGATTTAATACAACCTTAGGAAGTTGTTTCTCGCTACATGGATCTGTGTCCTCCTACGTTTGGTTATTCTTCCAAACATATGGAGAGTTTGTGTTGCCTCCTACCTCGTGAACTTATGTTAATACCATGTTGCCTGAGTTTCATCATTTTTCGTGCTATTGCCCAAGGGAATTTTTTACCAAGCCTGAGTCGACCCCTCTACAGTTTGTCTCTTGCTCTCATACCCGAGCATCCTGAACATCCAATCAAGTCTTTGTTCAAAATCAATGCATCTTTCAGTTTGATCATCAAGATTCTCTAGTCCATGATCGACGAGTCGTCGAAGACCTATGGGTAGTGAAGTCGTACACTCATATTACACTCCTACTTGAGTTTTGAAGATTTTGAAGTTGTTGCTCTAGCTCTGAAGACCTCATCTCCAGCCATCAGGCCTTATCAGCTTCTAAGAAGATGGATACTCTACACGTATATCTTTTTTATTTCGAGATGTAGCTCCATTGTGTATTGCTCGCGGCTACACTTTATATAGTTATAGGACATGGATCTACAATGTATCTGATTGGTAGCCATGATTTTATTTTATCCCAATCATGGGTATACCTACCTCGGTGAGACAATTGTTATTTTTGCAGATGGTACCTCCTAATTTCTGGTCCCTGGGCTCACTTGTTCGGCACATTGGTGAAGATTGTTAATGTATTTTTGCCATCAAATGCTCTTCTGACCTCACACATTAGGGGGCATCTGTTATAACCCTAATTTTCACCAGACATGCTTACCTGGCATCAGGCCATCTCAGATTCCTTCTTTTCCAAAACACTATTGAACAACTCTTTTTAAAAACCTCTTTTATAAAGGCCCACGTGCCCTATTCCATTACTGCACGCGTGTACATGCTAGCTGACCCAAAACAGTCCGCGTGTACCTACAAAATCATGAAAAAAGGAAAGTTGTTGACGGAACACACCGCTTTGGGTGAGTTAACTAAAGCTTTCGGCCATGCATGGCCAAGGGTTCAACTAAATACCTAGCTTCTTATAGCCTATAAAAGAAGGGTTAGGGGTCCCATTTGGGAGAGGATAATCATAGTAAAGAAACTATACCTGATTGTGCATTCCCTTTGTCCCAACCCTTTATCCATCCTTGTGCAAAGAGAAAGATAGAGCAAAGAAGTTGGAGGACAATTGAAGAGGATCCCAGGACCAGGTTCGTGGAGTAGTCATCGACTTCATCATTGTAAGTTGATTTGTTGAAGTTAATAATAAACAGGCACTTTTCTCATCCCACCATATGAGGTTTTCATGGTTTATTGCATATATGTTTATTGAATCTCTAACCCATTAATCTATATATCAAATGCATGTGGAGTTCTTTGTTTGTCTTGTGTGAATGTAGGTCAACCTTGGGAGGAGAGATGCATTCAAAGAGTGATCAAGCATGAAGAAGGATCGATATCAAACACCTGAAATAAGGTATGCTCACTTGATCTTCTTAACTACATATTTGCTTTAGAATAATGGGGATTAGGTCCGGGACGATGGTAGAAAGTAGGAATCTTTAGGTCTTTTCTACATGCATAATTAAAACCTAAGTGCTAGTCTATAGAGGGATTTCCCACTCACAACACCATGGATATCCACTAATTTACCATGGTGATCCTCTTATAAAGTATATGTTTTGCTTAATAAAAAAAAAGATTATCCAAACTTCATACCTCTTGATATTTTCATATACATTGAGTTTGGTGCATACATATACCTTCCATGATTATCGCTCCTCTGCAAGGATACACACGTGAGGATACACAACTACCACACCACCCTCTAGTCGTGAGATGTGTTGATAACACAAGTTCGAGACCAATTATCACCCCTTTTCCTACCACCAAGATTTTAAATAATTATTTCCATCAGAGATCCCAACAAAGCGGATTGAAATCCCTTTGACATTATGTACATGTAATGAGAATTCCAAGCCAACTAATATCATCCTTGCAAGGAATCTATCCTCTGCAATGGTCCTCCACATCTTCAACGAAAAATAAAACTTAGTCTTGTTGTTTGTTGCTTTTTTTTCTCTCTTCTCACTGATTTCCAGTGACTGGATTTCTTCTCCTTCGCTTTCAAATCCTTCAACTCTGTGCTCTGATACCTCTTGTTGGGAAGCGGAAGAAAAACGAATCATAAACAAGCAATATTAAATTGAGAACATCAATCACACAAATGACAGAGTGATTTATGTGGAAACCCAACGAGAAAAAACCATGGGGCAATGATAGTTGATATTCTTATTATTCAAGGGAGAATTACAATAGCCAACATAGGCATACAACCATCCTCTCCTCACAGACACACTATACTCCATAGTATTGTGTCTTGCTCACACACTCTACTACACATTGCACTCTGACCTCTATGGGTATACTCATATATATAGCATCTCTCAAATAGTTAGATTAATTGATTATAATTAGATCCACCAGTTACACAATCTGTTCACAGAAGAGTGCATGCATGCACATTCCTAATATAGTTGCATGCATGTGCGTGTGACTACATGGGAAGTTCGTTGGCATGTTTCCAACAATTCAAAAATGAATCAACTAAGGGCAGAGAAACAATCTCATGTACAAAAAATAGAAGTACTATAGGAGGAAGCATACATAGTGATAGAGACCTTAGCAACAACTCAAGGAATCATCAAACAGACAACTAATGAAGGTGTCGAGAAGATGCAGGTTCACGTTAGTACATAAATAGTTGACCAAATTTTCCAAAAGGAACTAGAAATCAAGGAAAAGGTTGCGACAACGAATAAGGCCTTCGAAAAATTCATGGCACACTGGAACTAAGTGGCTCGAGATGAGCCACAGGTGAGTTTCGAGGGCTTGTTGGATAGGCATTTTGGCTATGTTTTGGGATTTGTGCAAGAATAAGTCAAAGAATAAAAGGAAGTTTGAATATGGACCTGAGTGCGCGACAAGAGTAGACTTTAATGATTCAAAGCGTGCAACATAAGGATGCACGACAGAGCAATGCACAAAAGACAGAAAATGGTTATTGACGGTTAGGATTTTGGGGAAAATTTGTCCACTTTGTAATGGGCTTAGCCCTATTTTGATGTATACATATGTAATGGGTTTTTGGGTAGAAGGAGAGTGGAAGGAAGTAGTGTTGGTTGTTGTGAAGTTTTATAGGTTGGACAGAGGAGAAATTATTAATGCTTTTTGGGTAAGTTGAGTCGAGTGAAGGAACAAGTTTGAGGTATGATTGTGGATTGAAGCTCACATTGCAACATAATGACTAGGCAGGTTTAAGTAATGTTATTGTTGTACATTTTGTAGCGCAATGCGTATTTGTAAGAGAATTATCAATGACTAATAAAAGAAGCCAGTTGTTGTGGACGTATCCCAAGTTGGGTGAACCACGTTAAATATGTGTGTTGTGATGTGTTTTCTTTGCATTTTATGATATTTAATGTTATGGTACGATGGTGATATATGTTTAATGTATTATTCATATATGATGGTATAATGTCGCACACTGAAGTATCTAATAATTAAATGAATGATAAGTGGGATAATGTCATGTTGGTTTTTCATAAGAAATGATATTCTATATGAATACACTATTATTTAATATGAAAAAGGATCACAACTGAAAGATAGATATCCACAGAACAACAAGATATGTCCTCAGGGAAACCCTCAAAGGGGAGAAAACCCTGCAAGCTTTCATGAGTATAGATTCCTCCAACATGTACAATGTCATACAATTCTCTTTCAAGAAATCATTACCAAAGATACCCAAACACAAACCAAGAATAGCCTCCTAGATAAGTGTGTACCACTCTCTTGTAACTATATTCAATCAATGATGAAAATGAATTGAGATAACTTCTATTTATACTCTAAAATAAATGTCTTATCAATAAACCCTTTCACAATTACACTTAGGAATAACCAATAAAATTACACTTAGGAATAACTTCTGAAATTACATAAAATCTATACACCCCCTCTTAATGAGGAAGTTATTTTATCTGGCACAGAATCTAACATTGTTTCCATCCACATGAGCTCATAACCATTGATTTCCAAACACACAAATCTATACATCACTGGAAATCCATATTGACTACAAAACATGAATCTAGGGTCATTCGGTATCTCTCCAATAGGTATAACATATCATCATGAAACTATCCATTTTCCTGTAGAAAACTCAGATATCTTTATGCATGACATGTAGTATCCTGCGATAACATTTGTACCTCATCTCTTTAGCATGCATCCAGGGTTCGTGGGTATCTCTCCAATAACTACAACATGTCATCATGACATCCGCTACCTTGCGATAACATCTGAATCCTTCACTTCCTCTAAATAGGGACTACACCGAGCTTATCCCTGAAGTACTCGAACTTTGTCCTTGACAACAACCTTGTTAGCACATCCACAACCTGTTTATTGGTAGACACATATTAGAGCCTCAATGCTCCCTTCGGCAATATTTATACCCGATATAGTGATACCTAATATCGATATGCTTCTACTTATCATGAAACAAAGGGTTATATGACAAATTTATACAACAATGGTTCTCACACAAGATACAGTTTGACTCCATCGCAATATCGAATAATCCAGTCTGCAATTTCCGAAGCCATACTACTTTATGAATTGTTGCACATGCTTCCACATAATCTGCCTCACTCATGCTTCATGACTTGTTGTACATGATTTCTTCTTAGTAATCCATGAAATCATATTGGATCCCAAATTTAAGCAGCATCCTAACGTATTTTTCCAGTTTGCAACACTATCAGTCCAATCTGAATTTGAATATCCAAGTAGATTGATCTCACTATCTGCAACATACTCGAGCCCATAATCCACTGTACCTTTAAGGTACCTCATCACATGTTTTACTGCAATCACGTGAACATGTCTTGGGTCAACCATGTACTAACTTAGGGTGTTCACAACAAAACATATATATGGTCATGTATTCTTCAAATAAATCGATGAACCCACCATCTTCCTGTATAACATAACTTCCACAGTCTCTGAACTCATATCTTGCAATAACTTCAAATTTGATACGATAGGTGTAGCCATTTCCTTTCAATCCAATATCTCTAATCTCTTTAGGATTTCCACTGCATACTTCCTTTGATTCAAAAATATCTCATCATTTCTCTACCACAAGTCTAGTCCCAAGAAGTAGTGCATCATACCAAGGGCCTTCATTTCAAACTCAGAGGCCAACTCCCTCTTTCTACGAGAAACTGAATAAACTATTAGTGAACTATCATCCACTTCCATGAAAATAGTGATATCTCACTACATCGTATTATAGTCACATCACAACATCCATCGTGCAACCAACAGAGAGGCATATCCCTAGAATCTTGTTCATTGTCCTAGTCAATTCCTTCACTATAGACCTCATCTCCCTTCACAATTCTCACTCGGTACTTTTCTAGTCAAGTCTTTCGAGACTCCAATGAACTTTGCAATATACCTTATTGCTCACAAAACATACATGTAATAAAATGGATCGATGCAACCTCCATATTCAACAAACTTCAGTCAATTTCTTTTAAAATAAATTGTCGACGACACCAATTTATGTTACAATAAACTATCGACGACGTTGCACATTATTTCTAATCAAATATTTGAATGTATGCCTGAGAACCATGAATCTACAGAGTTCTTCTTTCTCTCATGTTTTTTCATCTGATTCATCACATCTAGATATAAGGGGAATGAGCAAGCGAGGGTTTTGAACCCTTAGCGGGTTTTCCTTCTGTAGGTTTTGGATATTCATTTGTCACGGGCTCCACAAGAGAATCAAATCTCTTGCTTCAATATTATTTATAATATTTCACCTCCCAACAAGTCACTATCCCTCACAACCCCATTTGTTGACTAAGGTTCTGCATATCTCCACCAAAGTCAAGTTAAGGTTCTTAATACATAGAGTTTCTATAAATATTTTGTTACCAAACTCTTCCTCTTGACGCTCTATTGACACGTAAATATCCTCTCTTGTTCTTATTAATATCTCACCATTTTCAGCTCCAAATTTCTTCTAACATTTCATTATACATCCAAATCAAACAACATCTATCAAGTACCAGATCGACCTAGTGATTCCATCATATCATGGTAGTATCCTTATAGTGATGGTTGCACCAATGTTATATAGCATCTGTGACATATCCTAGCATAAACTATCTAGGGTTTTCGATCCACTATTCTATGGTGTGACTATGAATTGTCTACAGGATCTGATTGAGCAGTGTACTAAACATAGAATGCTAAGTCCACTCCTCCCAGCTGTGGGATTTTATATCATTACAAGGGAGTTTTAGAATGCACTGCCACATCCATTGTTGAGGAGACATATAGTGCTACAACGCTGCAACTATATTTAGTTTTTTTKGGGGGGACAACAACATTTATTTGGGCATCATATTCAACCACAGGTACTGATATATGCGTACCACCCCGAATCAACCACTCAATTCCTCATTTGTTTTTTTTTTTCGGATATTGGGTATTTCTCGAAAAATGTTTTAGGGCCTTATCAACAAGTCAATTTTGTGCATATCCTGAAATCATACCATTCCATGATTTGTATCTTGTTGTGGCATTTTGTCAAATATGTTCTATGCATATTATATGTTACCACATTTCGTGTACATGCTTAAAAGGGCACTGCCAACAAAGAGATCAGACTGATATCCACGTCTATTTATTTCTTCAAGAATCTCCTTTACCTGTTCCGCAAATGCCAAAATATTACAAACTGTAACAATGGCCATGGATGTCGGTGGGTTTGGATTAATGCATGTCCATAACATCTATTGAAAATGTTTCAAGGCCTCCCGATTGCAACCATTTTATGTATACCTTGCAATCATGGTTGTCCAGGATACCACGTTTCGTTCAATAATTTCTTCAAACACTTTTATAGCTTCATCAACAAATCCATTCTGTACGTATTCAATGATCATCATATTCCATGAAACCAAACATCGTTGAGGCATTCTATTAAACACAATGTGAGCATTCTCCTGCATTTTTCATACATTCCCACAAGGGTGTGTTGAGGGGTCAGAAATCCTTTAACTCAACAATCAAAACCAAACACGCTTAAGAGGCCCAATTAGACTCGTAATCGTTTGATGAGTGGATTGGTTCTCCAGATATTTGATCTGGCTGATTTATCAATCAGTTTTACAGTTAAATGACAGGTGTATCTTTCTATGAAAAGTTTCTCCTTCAGGTTAAGTGATTCTCTTTTTGTATTTTTTGTATTCTTTAATAATCTAGGTAAAATAAAGATGATGGCATAAGCCAATTGATAAAGGGATATTACTAAAGATTGAAGAATGTTGAGCTTAGGATAACCCTTATACCTCAACATGTAGGCAATGATAATCATACCTATTTCAAGATTAGAAATAATACTTTTACTTGTGAACATTCTTCATTGACTAAGATAACAATTGTAGAAAGGAAAAAAAATATGTAACAAAGATGAGTGTAAGAAAATTAGTTCTCTTAGCTCTACTATCAATCACATATCAACACATCGATTTATTTTCATCATCTAGAACAAAATAATTGTTATAATATTGAAAGATAACTTAAAAATAGATACAACAACTCTTACTCATTACAGCAGCATTATCAAACTTGAAGACGGAAACAATCCCTCCTCGATCCAATCAAGTTGATGCTTTAGATGAAAAAATTGTCTTTGGTTCTAAAATGAACTTCTTAATTAAAGTTGCACATAAATAATTCTTTTACAATTCTCAAAAAAGAGGGTATTTCCCAAAACCATAGACCTTTTGCACAAGGTTGATCTCCCTATTTATAAAGGACCACTAAGCTAAAAATAACTGCTAAAAGTTGTGTTAAGTAAAAAAAAAATTGACACGTGGTAGATTTTATCTCCTCGTTCTCTTGAGATCATCTAATTTTTTACTGCAGTGGATGAGTTCTCTCATACTCCACCCACTTGAAGAAAAGGTCTTCACATGTGTTTGCATAGGGAAACCTATGTTGATCCATTAGTGTGGAGAAGACCCCCTTTATCTCCACTGCTCGCTCTCTATACTTGATGAGCTTGACACTTAAGCGTTGTAGAACTGCGAGGGATTTGATTGGGTATTCCATGAACTTCTTTACTTGACCTAGAGTCATACTTGAAATATGTGATATCTCTGCCTCCCATGTCGAGTCTTTCCCTACATGTCATTTTATTATGTCTTGCAAATCGACAAAATTTTCTGGTGGGCCGAATTCTTGTAGGCCAATGTTTTCCATCTCTCGATTGATCTTCTCCCAGCTTTTCTCACATTCTCCCCACCTTTCCTGTATATTATTATGAGGTTCCTGGACCATGCTCACTCAATATTCAACTGCCTTCCTAATTCAGGAGATGTTGTTATCCATCAGTACTCGGATGTCATGCTCTTCTGAGTCTCATCCTTTATGTACTGTGTTGATATAGTCAATCCACTCTAATGCCTAATGTGTCTTTTCATACCATCTCTGCACATCTTTACAGGTTTACAACCCCATGAGATTATCCTCTTGAAAATTGTCTACGCATGTGGTGAAGATATTTCGTTCATTTGTGAACTGTGCATATGTTTCTCTGAACTCACTCCTTAGGAATACTACTTCCTGCTTCAAATCCTGATAATACTTCTCTAGATAGCGCAAATGATCCAACTCCTTATTTGCAGTTGCTAATTCCTTTTCATCCCTTTTCACTCTATCCAACATTGCATCATTTATATCCATCCCCTCCTCTATCATATTAGTTGTATTAGCACTTTATTTCTTGAGAACTATTTCTTCTTTGGTAATGAGGAGTGTGTTATCAAGCGTGAGCCTCCTTTTCTTGGTTGTACTTCTCATCAAAAATTTCCTCTTTCTTTCATAAGAGATCACTTTTATGTCGGTGACCTCATCCATTAGCTCAGGAATATGTTGGTCTCCTCAGGTTAGAGTGTTTCCTAGGCTTCTTGAAATATATATGTGTTCAATGACCAACTCTCTTAGTTCTTTAGCAGGGGGAACTTATGTATGTCCTAGTGACTCGGCCTCATGCTGTGGTTGGTTTGTTGGTGGATTCTTGTATTTAGATGGGGAGAGGGGAAAAAGATCGACATTTAATTGAAGATCAACTATTGAGATGTCTCTTTCTGATTGTTTTGCTTCCTTTTCACCAGAGCCTAACTCCTCCTTGGAGTTTTCCATGTTAGGTTGAATTCTCGATTGGTTGAGGAATTCAATGTCCAACATGTTTTTGGACTTTTTATCACCTTCTTGGGGAATTGAGGTCAAAGATTTAGGATTTAGAGCAGATATTTCCCCTAGTTCTCCCTCCTGCGTCATTGGTATTGGGGTTATGAGAGAAACCCCTGAGCTTTCTTCATCATCGTATATGGTAATTAGGTCTATGAGGACGTCGAGAACATATGTCCTAGTTGATGTTCTTATTTCCCCCAACTATGTTGTAGAAACGATCAATGACCTTTAATGTTGTGACATGATGCCTGAGTTTTATGGATGAGTGGTCTCCTCTAGTGGGGTTGACTTTGATCCATCTATCTCTTATTCGAGATTGATCGTGTCGGACAGGATGACCCTTATGAGTTCTATCAGAGGGTTTAGTTGGGGATCATTTTCTAACCTTTGGATGACTCTTTGGGATTCTTCTAGTAGCAACATCCCTCTCCTCTGTGCCTCGGTGGCTTACATTGCTTTACTGTCTTCCCTAACCCTGAGGGATTCTTGATCTGTATGTTCTATCATTTCAACTTGCTCATCCCTTTTCATGGATTTAAATCTCATCATGTTCGGGTTAGATTTTCTCTAGAGCACCTCCTTCCAGTCTTGAGCACCTTCTGTAAAAATTTCATCTTAAAACTTATCATGGTCATACGACCAATAGGAAGACACCTATGACACATGTTGGGGTACTAGGAAATTTGGGTTATGTTTGTGAAATCATCTTGTGGGAAATATATACTCCAACTGGCCAAGACCTCTTGTTTTGCTTGTGCGGTATCTTTCACCATGTAAAACCCTACATGAAAGCAATAGGGTATGAATGCTCTCTTTTTGTCCTTCACCATAGTGGCATTATAGCCTTGCAAAATGGTTTGATAACATATTTATCCCACAATGAGACTATCTGGGAAATGAGTGGGGAGTAAATGTGGAGCGTTAGTGGCCTCAAACACTCTGATGTAGGTTGTGGTTTATTCCAGATACCAGTGGCCTACTTTGGAAATCATATTCTTGGTTGTTGTCGTAAGCCTTGGGCATTATTTCTTAAAAAGAATAAAACACAATCAAGCTATAAATTCATCACATATGAGAGCGTGAGATCTCTTGTACCTGTTCTCCCACRGAATGTTGAAATTGACATGCATGGGTAGCTCCGCAACATGCCAGCTTAGATTCATTCCTACGAAGATGTTCCTTGCGCATATCATGTCTAGTAGGTATGAAGCCATGTGGAAAGTTGGTGTTTCTCCATGCTTTCACATATGGGCTTGCAATATATTGGTGCTCAGTTGTTTTGAAATAATCGCTCCCTAGTTGAAGCTGCTACCAGAGATTGCCACAGTGTATGCCAAGGGAATCCAAGCTTCTGAAAACTTGGCGCAATGCCTCTCCCTGTATAACCAGTAGATAAGAGCCATCAAATAAATATATGGCTCTCTAAGATTGGGCATACCGTACCACTCTTTTCTCCTATTTGTAAACTTCTTATCCTCCTTCCACCATGAGGCCATCAATTTTTTGGTGTCATGGAACACATATAATTTTACCATGAAATCAATACTTAACCTTTCCTTTGGGTCTCTGAGTTTGTAGTATTTTTGGACCCCTATTGGGAGAAAAATCCCAACTCATCCGTCATTTTCATCATTTACTATTATAACAAGATTTGCCTCACCCCATGCAATCTTGCACAGAGGGCCTTGTTCCATTTCCCTATGCAGACTTGAAGTCCCTTTTTGCAAATCCCAGAGCTAAAAACATATTTTGTCCACATATATGTGCCCTGCCTATATTACAACATGTGTATATGTAGGTTGCACCACTACAACCCACGTACATCGGGATTTGTGCCCAAAATTGAAAATGGTGTTGGGTTTCCATGTCACTTCACAAGATCAATGATCCTTGGCCTTCCATATACTAGAAATGTTCTGACTTGGCC
>JASDQU010106177.1:4402-17240 GCA_032191745.1 Picea mariana
TTGTCCTCATTAGAGATAAGATGAGGAAAGAAGGCTAGTTGTTTTAGGATAACATCCATCTTGATTTGTCCTGCCTCCTTGAATAATCCATTGAATGATATACACACAATGCCACCAAATTATGAAACCCATGCACCAAGTTACCTTGAGAATCTTCAAGCTCCCAAATTGAATTATTATTTCTCCTATGATTTGTGAAATTCTGGAAGAACTTTTTTTTTGGTCGCCCGCCTCTATCCATAGGGAATGAATTTTAAGTCACCATGACTGCTCTTAGTCTAGTAAGATAGATTGTCGGCGAGACTCAAGAATTATACACTCCTTTACAATCGGATCCCCCTCAACAGATTGAAAAGAACCATAAACGATCTCCAACTACTCCTCTATGGTATTGAGAGAATTCTCCATAGACTTCTTCCTCTCTCTAGCCCATGCAATAACCAATCCCTTTAATCACTTTAGGTTTATGACAAAATGCATACTAGGAGAAGAATTTTCACCTCTCTGAAAATGATGCCAATTATTTTTTACTAGCACTTGGAACTCTTCCAGTGATAGCCATGAGGAATTGAACTTGTAAGGGGAGCTCGGTTGCACTCCCGAATGTCCTAACTTTAGGAAGAAAGGAAAATGATCAGATGCTCATGTTTTTCTAACCCACGATCTGTACAAACCCACAGACTCAGAAATTTGTTGATGTATCATGAAGCAATCCAGCCACTTTGCAATGGATTCCCCCCCACTTTGGTTATTGCTCCACATGGGCTTCATCTTAATGGGTTCCATGTCCACCCAACATTTCCTCTCAAATTGATGAATGAAGTAAAGGGATAAATTGTCTTCTCAAGCCTTTGACCCCTAGATTTCATATATATGAACTGTGAGATTAAGGTCACCTCCAATGATAAGAGAATTGGACTTTAGATCCTACATCCCAAAAATATTGAACCAAAACAATGCCTTTTCATCATACATACCATACAAATTAAGGATTGAAAAGCTATGGCCCAATTCCAGAATGCAAATCTATGTCAAAATACCTGAACAAATGGAGAATGAATTTAATAATTTATGGTTCAAAGACCAACTAGTGATTAATCCACCAGAAAGACCCACAGAATCCAAACCAACAAATTCCCACCACAGTGTTGGAACATCAAACATTGATTGTTCATCACACCTCTCTTGGATTTAGTCAGTCAGGTGATCAACCTACATATGGATATAGTCAGTTGTGAAATCAACCAACACTCTAAATTAGTCGATCGAGTAGTCGACATGCTTGTCGGTCAGACAGTCGACCAGCTGTCAAAGATACTTGGGCAGTGGATCATCTAGCCTAGCAATCAACTACGAGTTGGACGCATGGATAGTCGAATCGAGCATACTTGTCGAGACAACATGACATCGTGGTTTTTTCAAAGTCAACTATAACAATCGATGGTTACATGTGGACAAGATCCTCTCGCTTCTATGGAATTTGGTTAGATATTGAGGCTATAAATAGTAGTCCCCATGAGTCATTATCATCAAGAAATTGAGTTGATATCATATGGAGATATCAAGCTCAAATATGCACTGTGATGCTCTAATAATAGTGTGCTTTGCTTAAGTGTTTTAACAATGTATTTAGACACCACCTTTTGTCTTCGAAATGTTATTCCCTCTTCGATTATCTGTAGAATTTTCTATCTTTCTCATTATAGGTTCCACCCCTTTCCCTAACATGGTATCGGAGTCGATGGTTTAAAACCTTGACCTATTATCCACAAACATTGTTGATTCGGATCTGTTGTGTGATTGAATATGGGCCAGTGGTTTGTTGATTGGAACCTTTGAAACAAGACTTTATATCTATATATTGAATATGGCTTCGAAGATTGATCATGTTGTTCTGAACGGATCAAATTATGAAATATGGGCACCATACATGGAAACCCTATTGAAGAGTAAAAGACTATGGAAGTATATTAAAATTGTGATTCCAGATCTAACAGACAACCAGGTGAAGTTTTTTGTTGATGGGAAGAAGGATGAGGTTGTGGGGGACATCGCAACCTATATCTCACAGGAGATTCGGTTTCACCTCAGTGGAATCGACTACCCTCATCAAGTATGGAATAAGTTGAAGTCATTCTTCAACTGAGTCGATGAGAGCCATGTCATGCAGTTGGAGAAAGAGATTATCTCTCTCAATCCTCATTGTTTTGATAGAATAGAGGACTATTTGGTATGTGTCAAAGAAATCTAGTTGAAATTGGGTGAATGTGGAAAGAACTATCAGAAGATGGATGGGAAACTCATCGAGTCGGTCCTGATGAATTTAATAAAACCATTTGAAATGTTTGTGTCGAATTTCTACACCAACTAGCAAGAACACAAGAAATATGGTAAGGATTACACCTTTGAAGCTTTTTGTGGCCTTTTTTATTATTGATCAACACAAACTACTTGAAGAAGGAAATCTTGGTGGTAAAAATCAAGCCCATTTTCTCAAAGGAAAGAGCAAGATGGACCCCAAGGATAGAGTACAGTTTGATGCATCTACACACAAACTTGCATATCATGACTAGAAACCTAAGGGACAGACTTATGCACCCCAGCGAAGTCTAAAGAAGAAGACATGTCAGTATTGTGGAAAAATTGGACATGTGGAGAAATTCTACTATAATAAGCGAGACGTTTTAGAGGAGAAGGTTGAAATCCTTGAAGTAAATGTGTCTATTGAACATCAACCCACTGATGATTTCACCTTCCAAGTCGAAACTTATCAAGCTTTGATGTCTCATTCTTTGCAGAATGAATGGGTAGTCAACTTTGAGTGCACTCATCACATGGCTAAGGATGCCTCCTTGTTCATGTGGTTGGATGAAGCTAAGGAGAGGAAAATCTGTGTTGTTGATGATTTTGCTCTAGATGTTGTTGGTTAGGGTGATGTTTCTTTTCGACATGGAAAAATTGTCGACATCTATCATGTGTGAATCTCAGTGCAAATCTGTTTTTTTTTGCTCAACTAACACAAACATGTAAGATTGTGGAATTTTGTCCAGATCAGTTATATGTTTGTGATTTGAAGAAGGGAAGTCTATTGTCAATGATGGGATTTTCGATCCGATGGACAATTTATATAAATTTTGTGACACGACTCGACCTGACGGTGAACCAACCACTTTTGTTGTTCACACTTATGAGAGAAGTTGAAATTGGCTTAAACGACTCGAACACCTAAATTTTCGAAGTCTGTAGTCGATGGAAACTCAGAACATGGTTGTTGGTCTAGCTAAAGTGTTTCCCCATGAAGGAATTTGTAATGGATATGTGCTTGGGAAGCATCATCATGCACCTTTCAACTATGGAAAATTATAGCGAGCACAAAACCTACTAGAGTTGGTTCACAATGATGTCTGTTGCATCAATCTACCTTCACTGGAAGGTGAAAGGTATATTTTGACCTTCATTTATGATTTATCTCATTTGGCATGGGTCTATTTTCTCAAGAATAAGAACCTTGTCTTTGAAACGTTCAAGGAATTTAGGGCCTTTGCTGAAAATCAATGTGGTAGACCCATTAAGTGCATGAGATCATACAATGGTGGTGAGTATGTAAATTGACCTTTTGAAGAATACCTGGTTTGGTCTGGAATTGACTAGCAGTGGTAAGTTCCTCACACACCTCAGAAGAATGGCATCGGAGAATGCAAGAATTAGACATTAGTCGAAATGTCTAGATGTATTTTTCAAACTAAAGATCTATCTCCTTGCTTCTACGTTGAAGCAGTGTATTGTGTAAATTATATGCTCAATTGCATCTTGACTCAAGCATTTCCTTCCATGAGTCTAGTTAAATAATGGTGGAAACAAGCCTTCATTTGGCCACCTCTGTTTGTTTGGATGTGTTTTCAAACTCACATTTCTAATTATTGCAGAAATAAGTTGAATGCAAAGAGTCATGCATGCACCATGATGGGCTACTCTAAAGAGTCAAAAGCATATCGATTGTTTGATCCTATCAAATGGTAAATTATTATCAAACGAAATGTATGGTTTGATGAGAAGTCTTCTCGCATTAAGTTGTAGAATTCCTCCTCTGGATTGTTGTAGGATGTTCCCTTTGATGTTGTCTCTGACATTGGTTCTCATGCCCCTTTTTTAGTCCTTCGACTAGACCATCGAACTTTGTTCATGTTTTAACTCAAATGTCAACCTCAGTGTCAACTAGTCCGTTGTCCTCTATTTCGACTGGTCCACCAACTGAAAACCCTTCAAATTATGATCAACTTTTTGCAGTGAACATGAGTTCATGTATTTCTTATCTACCCCGATGGGTTTCCAAGACAATTGAATATTTTGGATCTTATGTCGACAATGTCTCCTTTGGATGAAAAAATCGAAGTCAAAAGCAACATGACAGCATTGCCTTGATGACTCATGTCCTTGAAAATTTTGATAATGTTTCCTACCCGGATGCTCAAGGATGACCTTAATAGGAACAAGCTATGTAGAAAGAAATCAATTTTTTGTCGAAGAAACACACTTGGGACTTGGTTCCCCGACCGCAAGGAAAGAACATTGTAAAGTGTCAATGGTTCCACCCAAATTTACCTCTAAAGGTAGTGTTGAGTGACACAAATCACGCCTCATTGAAAATGTATTTTCTCAACAAGAAGGTATTGACTACACTGAGACCTTTTCCCCTGTTGCAAATATGAACATTGTTCGGCTGATTCTTTCCCTTACTGCTCGCTTTGGATGGAAAATCCATCAGATGGATGTGAAGAGTGTTTTTCTTCATGGAGACCTATCTGAACAAATTTGCATGGAACAACTACATGGTTTTGTGATAGATTCTAACCTAGTTTTTCGACTCAAGAAGTCACTCTACAGTTTTAATCAGGCTCCCCAAGCTCGGTATGCTAAGATCGACAGATTCTTTATTCGACTTGGTTTCAAATGTTGAATCTAATCAAAGCTTGTATGTACTCCATACCAATGGAGACACTTTGATTGTTGTTGTATATGTGTATGACCTACTCATTACTGGAAATACTAATGATATCATCCATATATTGAAGAAACAACTTGTTGACTCCTATGACATGACAAATTTTGGTACTCTACATTATTTTTTGGCCTTCAAGTATTAGCACTATTGGATGTCTTTTTCATTTCTCAGTCTAAATATGTGATGGATCTTTTGACACATTGTAAGATGGTTGATTGTAAGCCTTTTTCTACTCCCTTTCAATCCAAATTGAATCTCACCAAAACCTGTCAAACACTTATTGTCGATGCTGCACTCTATCAATAATTGGTTGGAAGTCTTATTTATCTCACTCATAGTCAAATTGACATTTCCTTTGTTGTTAGTGTAGTTTCTCGGTTCATGCGGGACCTTAAAGAAAGCCACTGGAAGGCGGTCAAATGAATTGTTTGTTATCTTAAAGGCATCACTCATTTTGGTATCAAGTATTGTCAAAGTTCATATTCATTGGTCAACTTCACTGACTCTGGTTGGGCTTGCGACAGTGATGATTGGAAGTCTACTTATGGCTATGTGTTTCACTTTAGCATTGGACCGTTGGTTTGGATGTGCAAGAAAAAAAATGTAGTCTCTTTGTCGACTATAGAAGCAGAATATCGTGGCATTGTTCAAGCAGGTAATGAAGCATTATGGATCTACCAACTTTTGGGAGAACTTGGCCTTCATGTTTAGACCTCGACTACAATCTATTGTGATAATCAAAGTGCTATACAGGTTGCTGACAATCATGTTTCCCACAGTAAGATGAAGCATGTTGAGCTCCATGCTCACTATTTGAGACAATTGTTTCGTGAGAACATTGTCTCTCTTGAATATTGCAGAATGGATGATCATGTTGTTGATATCTTAACCAAACCTTCAGTTAAAGATAGATTTATCCAGCTCTGTATGATGCTTGAGATTTTGTATCCCCTACCCTAGGGATAACTAAATATATCATGTCTCGAGGCCCACAGGTCCTAGGCATGGAGTACCGAGAGTCAGATGACTTGAGCATGGCCCCGGAGGGCCCCTCTTTTCTATAGTGAAACCTATTTATCAACAACTGCAATATCCATCCCACCATCCTAATCCTGAAGTAGTAGTAAGTCTTGCTCCATGAGGTAATGATTCTGGGTATCATGGTATGTGTCACTCTGATTCTTGAAGCACTTAAATATGTTGCATTGAATTCTCCTTCATTTCATAGTGTTTGCTTGGAAATTATGCTCTTTGACTTGTTTATACCTGGAAGGGTGACATGGTGCCCTAGTAAGTTGATCTCCCTTTAGGATGGATTTCCATTGGGTGGTTCTGTGAAAGGTCATCGTTTGTTCCCTCCATAATTACCACTTTCCATCTGTATTCCTCTCATCTCCTCTTACCTTTGTTCAGGCATTGGGATTGGCCACACTAGGAAGGGTTGTACATTGCCTTGTGGGAAGAAGGGGCTAAAGGCCCAAAGGGTAAAAGTAGATGGAAAGAGTTAAAATCCAATATTTAAACCTTTGAGATGCTTCGCCCAAGGATTCCTGAGAAATCAGTACAAAGATTCTTCGGTATGAAAGGGAACCCATGAGATAAATAAACACTCAAGGTATCGGTTGATGGATAGGAGGTCTCATCACGAGCCGACCTATTATGACACTACCACCTATCTGGTCACCAAATCAGGGTAGTGGCTCTTGGTGGCATAGCCAAGAGAAAGTGGGTCTCACCACTAGCTAGCCTTCTCATCTCTGTGAAATGTTTTTGGATAATGTCGTCATCTCTAGTCATCAATCCAAGATAGTGTCCCTCAACTATTCCCTTGAAGAAAAAAAAAGATCAAAAAACAAATAAAGCTAAGACTAAAAGGCAATGAATGGGCTAGGAAACAATGGCATTTATGACAAGACGCATCTCACCCTCTACAAAGGCACCCACAGGTAAGACTTACATGTCCCTGTTATTACTGCACCCCATGTCTAAACACTTACCCCATACCACCTCATACACTTACATGACCTGGATTGGATACCACTTTGGAAAACCCCAAACTTAAGGTTAGCCCAATAGGACACCCTGACACCTTCTCCAAACCTAACTTGTCAAATTGCATAACGTATTTGAGCATTTGTCTGGGTTAAGAGGGGTTTGATGCACATGTTGAGGTAATTTAATTATTGGATGTGATTTACATGTTATGATCCTTTTGACTTATGAACCCCTGGAGGGCGTACTTGGTGTTGATGCAGGACCTTTCCCAGTGGACAGGTACACGTGAGGGGATGATTAGCTCGAACCTTCATGAGGGCTTAAATCCCACAAATGGATGCTACAACCCCAACCAAGGGTAAGAAGGAATTGAATATTTGCACCAAGAAAAAGAAGGACATTGCCTTTGGGGCACCCTGGCAGACCTAGACTCAAGGGGATCTTGCTCTTCCACACAGGCATTGGCCCTAGAAAGCCCATGATGTCATCATCATGACCCTGGACATTATCCAGAGCAAGGGTTTCTATTTTGGAGGAATTTATGAGCCTAGTGGCACGTCTGGGCTTCATCTAGGGCCTTTGGAGGCCAAGCGCCCTACCTTTTAGGCCCAACGTTCTACCTAAGGGCCTCAACGTCACCCTAGAAGGGCATGGAGTCACCCTTGGAAGTGTTTTTAGATGCTAATTAATTTTATTTATGTCTAAATTGAATTTATTTGTAAATTGGCCAGGTCGGCCTTTATTTACCTAAAATTAATTAAAGGTCACCAGTTTTGTATAAATAAACATAAAGGACATTCATTTTTACATCATAAATCCTCACACAAGAGAGAGTGGTCTGAAATTTGTGCCCTATTTGGGAGTTCTTGTCTGAAATAGTGACGTGCACTTGTCTTGGAGGCTAAATTTTGCAACTTGGATCATTTCTTGGTGAAGTTACTTGGCAATCTAGGGTTTTATTGCTTGATTATTCTTGGTGAAGTAAGTAAATCTGCAATTTTCATTTCATTTTGAATGGTTATGGTATATTTTCTTATTCATGTTAAAGATTATGAAATTGCTTGCTTGACAAACCCTAGGAGTAAAGGACTTAAGGTAATACTTATTTTCTCTTCATTTGCTAGACTTTACTAAAGTGATTTGACCTAGATAAACTTCTAAAGCCCTAAAATACTAGCACTTTAGAAGTCGTTAAACAACTCAAGGATACCTGTATTATTTTGATACAAAATGGTTAAACAACTCTCCAAGATTCAGAGGCCTCCCAATTGCTCACATTGTAGAATTCTTGAAGTATATAAGTGAGATAGAATTGGAAGGGGAGGATGTTTTGGTAAAATTGTTCATACTTTCCCTGTCATCATTTTTGCAAGATTGGGTTAAGGGTTGTTGCGAAGATAAGGCTATCTCATCTTTTGTAGACCTCATCGGTATTTTTATTGAATTTGTGAAACCAAAATTCCAGACATATGAAGATTCCTTTCAAAATCTCACAATAGCCCTAGAGGATGAAGGATTCACCACCGATATCGTGGAAGATCTCAGGGATGTGTACCTTACTCAATACCAAGAACCCTCTGACATAGAAGGAGATACTTATGAAGAAATTTGGCAATCTAGGGATTTATTGCATGATTATTCTTGGTGAAGTAAGTAAATCTGCAATTTTCATTTCATTTTGAATTGTTATGCTATATTTTTTTATTCATGTTAAAGATTATGAAATTTTTTGCTTTAGAAACCCTAGGAGTAAAGGACTTAAGGTACTACTTCTTTGCTCTTCATTTTCTAAACTTTACTAAAGTGATTTGACCTAGATAAACTTCTAAAGCCCTAAAATACTAGCACTTTAGAATTCGTTGTCTAGTTATTGTTGCTCTTAATATATTTTAATAGTCTAACGAGGAGGAAGGTGCTAGGGCCTATAAGTTCCTACTCTCTAGTAGCTCACCTTCCTAAATTTTAGATCCTGGAAGACTTAAAGTGCTAACTCTTCTAAGATCCATTCCTCACTTAGAAAAACATAATCATTGTTGTTACTACTTCCAAGTGAAATCCACCACCTATTGACTCCATTACCCCATAAAGGCACTTGTCCACTTGCTTTAGTGATTGATTGATCAAACACACACTCAAACTCTTTTCCTTGAAACTCTTGCTAACACCTACTAATTCTAAACTAGGCTAACTCACTAGTTAACTTGTTGTTGTTGCAAATCATTGTTACATCCATACTAATCTATACTAATTTTTTGCATACACCTACATAACTCACATCTAACTCGCTCAGAAATTGTTTGTGATAAATGTCAAACAATCTACTTGATAAATGCTAAGTTTCCATGATACTGTCTTGCAATTCTGAGCACTAATACTCGTTGTTGTTACAAAAGATTGCTACAGCCATCTAACTGCAGCAAATTCACCGCAAAATTGACATTTAATGCTAGCTAGACAGTGCAGAAAATGCTTGTGACAATTTATTATCATTTTGTCTAGTTAAAGCTACTTTTTCATTGTATTTTCAAGCAATTCTAAGGCATATTTCTTACAACTATTATAAAATACTTATTGTTGTTGTAAAACTTTCATATCGCTGCAATTTTATATCAGTTAGCTCATATTTCAAAGGTCCATGGTCTTATGGAGCACTAACATCATTTTGTACTTGAAAGATTCCATATTTTTGCTTTGTTGTCTTGTTTTGAGAAGGTCCACTTCATCTTTGTTTTGGATTCATCTCTTAAGACATATAGAACCTTTTGACTTGAGTGACCAGTGAGAGGGGGGTATTCTTGCATTCTTGCCTTATTTTCATCAGCCCTTTAGGTCACTAGGGACATCTCCCTTGGGGTATTTTTGACATACTCCAAAACAGAAAGGGGTTTCCTATTAAGGTGATAGTGATATGTCACCCCCTTGTTACGTGAATCTTCTCTCACTTGCCTAGGGATTTGGGAAAGTACAAATTGTGTGATAACATGTTTTGGGAAGATGCAATTATGGGGGGATTTCATAATGACGTAATTTCACCTCCTGAATATTCAAATACGTGTGTTGATGAGGGGTGTTGGAACATCAAGCATTGATGGCCCATCACACTTCTCCTAGATTCAGTTAGTCGGGAGGTCGACCTACATCTGGATATAGTCAGTCAGACAATCGATCGACACTTTACATCAGTCAGTGAAGTAGTCGACATGCATGTCCATTGGACAATCGACAAGCAGTCGAAGATAGTTGGACAATGGATTGACTAACCCAACAATCAACTATGAATTAGACACACAAACAGTCAGTTCAAGCATCCTTGTTGAGTTGACTCGACAGCGTGGATTTGGTAGAGTCAACTCTAACAACAGATGGTTACATGTGGACAAGATCTTTCTGATTTTATGGAAGTTGGTCAGATCTTGAGGCTATAAATAGTAGACCTCGTGGGTCATTATCATCAAACGATCAAGTTGATATCATATAGAGATATCAAGGTCCACTATGCACTGTGATATTCTGATTAGAGTGTTCTTTGCTTAAGTGATGTAATGGTGTCATTAGACCCCACCTTTTGTCTTCGAAATTTTATTCCCTCTTCAATTATCTGCAGAATTGTCTATTTGTCGCGTTATAAGTTCCACCCCTTTCCCCAACACGCGGGAATATTTTGACCAAGTCAAAAATAAGAGGATCACATCCCCCCATGGATTCTTGGATCATTAAAACATCCAAACGTTCTAGCTCCACCACGCGACGAAGGGAAAGTTTATTGGCCCTCCCTCCAAGGCCATGAATGTTGATAGAATAGAATTTCATGGAGACCCACTAGGAGGGGCTTTACCTTCTCTAAGTACCCCTGAAATAAGAATTTTCCTTCCATGTGATACCTCACGAGATGCTCGCGTTCTTAAGAATGCTTTAAATCTAACTTATGCCTAGCCCAATCAGGCCCGGGGTCTTTACTGACATCTATCCCTAAACCACCATGAATCGCTGGTGCTCAAGAATGCTCCCTCGATCTAAGAAAGTAAGGGTCATGACCCAAAGAATGTGACAAAGAACTTGAAGAAGAAGAAGTCGAGGCACTCAGCTCTTGATAGGAGGAGAAGTTTGTGTCCTTACCAAGATCTACAACATGCAAACCCTCAAGCTGACTAAATAAATTGACAAGGGTCGGGACCCAAACTATCGTGAAAACCAAAACCCACCACATCCATCCTTTCTACGAAACAAAACCCGCTAAGAGAAAGAGAAAGAAAAGACAAGGAAGGAGCATTTTTAAAACACATCCTACATTTTCACTAGGATAAGAACTATTTGCCCATATATATTCAATTTTCCTCCATTGCGAAGCACACAAGTCGAGGTCGGCCTCGAGAATGCTCATCCTCACACTATCCTCCTTTGAAATTTATTTCCCTATTTTAATTATAAGTGAACCTCGCCAACATGTATCGTTGAATCCTCAGCCCTAGCATTCACCCCTGATTCTATGAGGGATATTTGCAGAGGTTGGAGATGGAGAGGACTCTTCCTGCCTAGCTTCCACACTGCCCAAAGGCTTCTTCACATTAATATATGAGTTTCGGTGATATCTTTTTAGAAATGCTAAGTCACGATTCGCCATTACGTGGCCGACTTTGTGGCTGTGAGAGAAATGAAAAGGAACATTAAGGTAATCCAAGGTCTGTGTGAAAGTCATGTCACCCCACACCAGGTCCAAGGATTCATAAAGAAGCCCAACACTTCACCAATAGCCCGCAGCCCCTCATTTGTCCAAAACTCTAGCGGTAAATTCAGCAGTTTTACCCATGTTGGAAGGTTGGTCAAGACTTCTTCCTTTGCGTCAAACACGGGGTGCAAAAATTTAGCACAAATCAATTGACAATCAAAATACCACCTTTGGCGATAATCATCAAAGCATCTGCCTTGTTATTGAAAATAAATCCCAACCACCCGCAGGGACAAACCATGAATTACAGGGTCATAGCCCAGACGAACCCTCGAGAAATTTTCCATTCCGCTGGAGATAGAGATAATAGAAAAATGTCGACCACGGAACTTACCTACCGACACGCGCCCCTCCAATTCTAGAATTTGGTTTATTGTGATGTCTTTTCCCTCCACCAGAACAATGCCACCTCCTCTGGATCTGACTACTCTTTTGTGTTTCCGTAGTGGAGAAGAACCCTTGACTGTAGGACCACCCTGGGGATCACGGGTGATGATATTTTGTTTGAGGCAACCCTCACCTCTACTCCCCTAGGCTTTGGCTTTGCTTCAGAGGGCACGGGAGAGGGAGAAACACAGGAAAATGAACCATGAAAATATGAGATGTCAGATTTTTTGTTGACCCCCTCGAGCATTAAACCTTCACATCATTTGGAGTTTGATGCCTGATCAGCTACCAAACGATCAGATCCCACTAACCCCGATATCAAATCTGGTGAGATCGAATCCTAACATGGCACAGTACGCGATATAAAATAGCCTTCCACCTGGGTGGATGAAACTTCACCAAAATCTCTCATAGCTCGAACCCCAAGAGAAACGGGACTGGTAAAAATCTCATGTTCTGACCCTGTATCATCTCAATAGTCAACCAGGGGAGAGTACCATGCATGATTGGGATTAGGCATGGAATTTCAAATTTATCCAGTCTGTAAAAAGATAATAAAGAAAATTTGATGATGGTTAATTTATTTTTGATCATTATCAGTTAACGTAATCAGAATCATAAATGTCAAAATATTTTGTTTTTTATGTTTAAATTTCAGTGTCATAAATTTCGTAATCAGAATCATAAATGTCAAAATATTTTGTTTTTTATGTTTAAATTTCAGTGTC
>JASDQU010106177.1:27443-37834 GCA_032191745.1 Picea mariana
TTCCTAAATTTTAGATCCTGGAAGACTTAAAGTGCTAACTCTTCTAAGATCCATTCCTCACTTAGAAAAACATAATCATTGTTGTTACTACTTCCAAGTGAAATCCACCACCTATTGACTCCATTACCCCATAAAGGCACTTGTCCACTTGCTTTAGTGATTGATTGATCAAACAAACACTCAAAATCTTTTCCTTGAAACTCTTGCTAACTCCTACTAATTCTAAACTAGGCTAACTCACTAGTTAACTTGGTGTTGTTGCAAATCATTGTTACATCCATACTAATCTATACTAATTTTTTGCATACACCTACATAACTCACATCTAACTCGCTCAGAAATTGTTTGTGATAAATGTCAAACAATCTACTTGATAAATGCTAAGTTTCCATGATATTGTCTTGCAATTCTGAGCACTAATACTTGTTGTTGTTACAAAAGATTGCTATAGCCATCTAACTGCAGCAAATTCTCTGCAAAACTGACATTTAATGCTAGCTAGACACTGCAGAAAATGCTTGTGACAATTTATTATCATTTTGTCTAGTTAAAGCTACTTTTTCATTGTATTTTCAAGCAATTCTAAGGCATATTTCTTACAACTATTATAAAATACTTATTGTTGTTGTAAAACTTTCATATCACTGCAATTTTATATCAGTTAGCTCATATTTCAAAGGTTCATGGTCTTATGGAGCACTAACATCATTTTGTACTTGAAAGATTCCATATTTTTGCTTTGTTGTCTTGTTCTGAGAAGGTTGACTTCATCTTTGATTTTGATTCATCTCTTAGGACATATAGAACCTTTTGACTTGAGTGACCAATGAGAGGGGGGTATTCTTGCATTTTTACCTTATTTTCATCAACCCTTTAGGTCACTAGGGACATCTCCCTTGGGGTATTTTTGACATACTCCAAAACAGAAAGGGGTTTCCTATTAAGGTGACAGTGATATGTCACCCCCTTGTTACGTGAATCTTCTCTCACTTGCCTAGGGATTTGGGAAAGTACAAATTGTGTGATAACATGCTTTGGGAAGATGCAATTATGGGGGGATTTCATAATGACATAATTTCACCTCCTGAATATTCAAAGACGTGTGTTGATGAGGGGTGTTGGAACATCAAGCATTGATGGCCCATCACACTTCTCCTAGATTCAGTTAGTCGGGAGTTCGACCTACATCTGGATATAGTCAGTCAGACAATCGATCGACACTTTACATCAGTCGGTCAAGTAGTTGACATGCATGTCCATTGGACAATCGACAAGCAGTCGAAGATAGTTGGACAATGGATTGACTAGCCCAACAATCAACTATGAATTAGACACACAAATAGTCAGTTCAAGCATCCTTGTTGAGTTGACTCGACAGCGTGGATTTGGCAGAGTCAACTCTAACAACGGATGGTTACATGTGGACAAGATCTTCCTGATTCTATGGAAGTTGGTCAGATCTTGAGGCTATAAATAGTAGACCTCGTGGGTCATTATCATCAAGCGCTCAAGTTGATATCATATAGAGATATCAAGGTCCACTATGCACTGTGATATTCTGATTAGAGTGTGATTTGCTTAAGTGATGTAATGGTGTCATTAGACACCACCTTTTGTCTTCGAAATTTTATTCCCTCTTCAATTATCTGCAGAATTGTCTATTTGTCGCGTTATAAGATCCACCCCTTTCCCCAACACACGGGAATATTTTGACCAAGTCAGAAATAAGAGGATCACATCCCCCCATGGATTCTTGGATCATAAAACAACCAAACGTTCTAGCTCCACCATGCGATGAAGGGAAAGTTTATTGGCCCTCCCTCCAAGGCCATGAATGTTGATAGAATAGAATTTCATGGAGACCCACTAGGAGGGCTTTACCTTCTCTAAGTACCCCTGAAATAAGAATTTTCCTTCCATGTGATACCTCACGAGATGCTCGCGTTCTTAAGAATGCTTTAAATCTAACTTATGCCTAGCCCAATCAGGCCCGGGGTCTTTACTGACATCTATCCCTAAACCACCATGAATAGCTGGTGCTCAAGAATGCTCCCTCGATCTAAGAAAGTAAGGGTCCTGACCCAAAGAATGTGACAAAGAACTTGAAGAAGAAGAAGTCGAGGCACTCGGCTCTTGACAGGAGGAGAAGTTTGTGTCCTTACCAAGATCTACAACATGTAGACCCTCAAGCTGACTAGATAAATTGACAGGGGTCGGGACCCAAACTATCGTGAGAACCAAGACCCACCACATCCATCCTTTTTACGAAACAAAAACCGCTAAGAGAAAGAGAAGGAGAAGGAGGCAAGGAAGGAGCATTTTTAAAACACATCCTACATTTTCATTAGGATAAAAACTATTTGCCCATATATATTCAATTTTCCTCCATTGGGAAGCACACAAGTCGAGGTCGGCCTCGAGAATGCTCATCCTCACACTATCCTCCATTGAAATTTATTTCCCTATTTTAATTATAAGTGAACGTCGCCAACATTTATCGTTGAATCCTCAGCCCTAGCATTCACCCCTGATTCTATGAGGGATATTTGCAGAGGTTGGAGATGGAGAGGACTCTTCCTGCCTAGCTTCCACACTGCCCAAAGGCTTCTTCACATTAATATATGAGTTTCGGTGATATCTTTTTACAAATGCTAAGTCACGATCTGCCATTACGTGGCCGACTTTGTGGCTGTGAGAGAAATGAAAAGGAACATTGAGGTAATCCAAGGTCTGTGTGAAAGTCATGTCACCCCACACCAGGTCCAAGGATTCATAAACAATCCCAGCACTTCACCAATAGCTCGCAGCCCCTCATTTGTCCAAAACTCTAGCGGTAAATTCGGCAGTTTTACCCATGTTAGAAGGTTGGTGAAGACTTCTTCCTTTGCGTCAAACACGGGGTGCAAAAATTTAGCACAAATCAATTGACAATCAAAATACCACCTTTGGCGATAATCATCAAAGCATCTGCCTTGTTATTGAAAATAAATCCCAACCACCTGCAGGGACAAACCATGAATTACAGGGTCATAGCCCAGACGAACCCTCCAGAAATTTTCCATCCAGCTGGAGATAGAGATAATAGAAAAATGTCGACCACGGAACTTACCTACCAACACGCGCCCCTCCAATTCTAGAATTTGGTTTATTGTGATGTCTTTTCCCTCCACCAGAACAATGCCACCTCCTCTGGATCTGACCACTCTTTTGTGTTTCCGTAGTGGAAAAGAACCCTTGACTGTAGGACCACCCTGGGGATCACTGGTGATGATATTTTGTTTGAGGCAACCCTCACCTCTACTCCCCTAGGCTTTGGCTTTGCTTCAGAGGGCACGGGAGAGGGAGAAACACAGGAAAATGAACCATGAAAATATGAGATGTCAGATTTTTTGTTTACCCCCTCGAGCATTAAACCTTCACGTCATTTGGAGTTTGATGCCTGATCAGCTACCAAACGATCAGATCCCACTAACCCCGATCTCAAATCTGGTGAGATCGAATCCTAACATGGCACAGTACGCGATATAAAATAGCCTTCCACCTTGGTGGATGAAACTTCACCAAAATCTCTCATAGCTCGAACCCCAAGAGAAACGGGACTGGTAAAAATCTCATGTTCTGACCCTGTATCATCTCAATAGTCAACCAGGGGAGAGTACCATGCATGATTGGGATTAGGCATGGAATTTCAAATTTATCCAGTCTGTAAAAAGAAAATAAAGAAAATTTGATGATGGTTAATTTATTTTTGATCATTATCAGTTAACGTAATCAGAATCATAAATGTCAAAATATTTTGTTTTTTATGTTTAAATTTCATTGTCATAAATTTTATGTTGATTAGATCCAATTTGGAAGTTTCAATCATGATAAGTAGAATACTTGAAAATGGCACTCACAAAGCAAAGTTGGAGGTTGAAATTAAGAAGATTCAGGTTGGAGCTTTGGTATTTGGATGTTCATTTCACTGCGATGCTCCTACTTTGTTTTTTAAAGACTAAAGTCATGAATTATAGTTATTAACTTAAGCCATATACACTTATAAGCTTTTAATGTGTAAGTACCCACAACAAATTTTGAAGAAAAATCTATGCAGTTAAACGTCAATTTAATGTTTTTGATATTTTGATTTGACATGTGAATTTTTTTAACCACATGTCAAATAAAGGTTCAAATAAAAAATAAATCCTATGAAACGTCAAATTCCAGCTTTTAATGTGTAAGTACCCACAACAAATTTTGAAGAAAAATCTATGCAGTTAAACGTCAATTTAATGTTTTTGATATTTTGATTTGACATGTGAATTTTTTTAACCACATGTCAAATAAAGGTTCAAATAAAAAATAAATCCTATGAAACGTCAAATTCCAGGCATAATTGGGACCTCCCTATTCACCCAAGCCGCCATATGGCCATCACAGGGTCCTGCATGCCTTTCGTCAAACCCTATCCTCCATTCATATATATATATATAAAAGAATCTAAACCTAACCAAATTCAAAATTATAAAATGATTTGCATGAATGAACTATCCAAAAACTTAGCAGCAAAATGACACTAAAATCTAAATAATGGAAGGGAAGCATCATTAATACATTTCAAAGTGTAAGTGGATGTCAATTGCTTCTTTGAATCCAATTCAAACATGATAAGTATTTAAACATGATAAGTGTGTTTATGATGACATTTATAAACTTGTGATTTTGCAATATGCATTTGATGTGGGAATTATTCTATTTTTAGTTGGGATGAGTATTCCATGAGGGTGTGAAGCAATCATATTCTTGAAAGGGGATATAATTATGTTTTAGGGTTAATTATGCATTCTGAAGTAAACTAATCTAAATTTGGTTTAAGAAAGTAAATGATATTGTGATGAAGAGGACAACAAAAATAACTTATTTACGGAGTAAGCTAATTCGGGAGCAATCTTCTCTCTTTTCAGGCAAAAAAATGGGCATGAATCTGGCCAGATTTTTAGGGGTAGCCTGAGTTTGGCATGGATCAAAGTTCCATGCATTTCAGAACCTTACCCTAGGGGTTTTGCCCCATTTTAAACCAACCCAGATACTTAGAAAATAGATCAGACTTCTAGATTGGTCGGAAATTTAAAACCGCACCGCTGAAAAATGTTCCGGAAAAGTAACTCGGGAGGGAAGATTGCTCCCGAGTTAGCCCACTCCCTTATTTACCCTTCTCTCTTTGATACCTAATTTAGTTTATATTTGACTATGCACAAAAGAAAAGATTTGATAGTAAGTTGCAACAATCAATGGGCTTCACCTTCCCACCTTCTCTAGTGAAGATCACTTGCACACTTAGAAAACAAAGCAACTAAATTGTATAGTTAATAGATAAGCCATACTATTTCATAGAGCCAAAACATATTGCACTGGTATGAGGAAAACCACAAAATTTTATAACTAAACATACTACAAATAATATAAAGATTTTATTTTTTTCCAAATAGAAGTTACAAATTTGAGCTGGACAAAATACTAGAATAGCATTAACAGTTAGAGTTTTTGTGGTCAGAATGGAAATTTTCATGTTTGGGTTATATAAACTTAAGGGCTCCTTTGATTTTTTCATTGACCTTATGAGTCATCACCAACAATGGCTCACCAAGTAGACGTTTTGCTCAAAACCTTGACGTGACAGGTAAGGCAGGTGGAACCATACACATTTACAAGGTTTCAGGTAGGCACTATTATGAAGGAATTAAGATCGATGAGAAAATTGATGAAGAAAATTTGACAAATATGAGATTTTAACTACGGAATTATGAAGGCACCTACTCTAACCAACAAAGGAACTATTACCAATAAAAAATCTAATTGATAGGACCTCTAACTAATGGAAACCTTACCTAACAAGAACTTTGACAAAGGAACTATGACTAATAGGAACATTGATCAATTTCCTATCACTCAAAGTTCTAAGGAAATTTCCTAACTAGGAACTTTGATTAGGGAGCTATGAAGGATAGGAACTATAACTGACACATAAACCACACCAACGTGAATTCTAATTGATAAAGGAAATTTTAAAGATTTCTCATTCATGTTCCTTCATTCAAAGTTCCTTTGTCAATGAAAGTTTTTCAATTGTCAAAGTTCTTGTTGATCATAGTTCCTCTTGATTAGAATTCCTATTGGTTAGAATTCCAGGTAACTTTCCTAAATAAGATCTTTGACCAGGGAATAATGAAGGATAAGCACTATGTTGGAACCTAAGGTTTGAAGATAGCATGTGTGCCACAAGTTAGTAATGCACATGAGCTAAAACATATGCATGAAGCGGCACCAAGTTTTAGAGTTTGATCTAGATTATTTTCAGAATGAAATGAAAGCAGACATATTATAATGAAGTGCACACAAATATTACCAGAAACAGAGAAATATGGTAATACATTATTTCTATTAATGAAATAAATGTACAGAGACTGTAAAAATACAGAGTGAAAGACTCGCTAGAATGGTGGTAGCTTATCTCTGAGAAGAGATGTGACAACTACACTCATTCTCCAGAAGATGAATACAATGAGGCTCTGAAGACCTTTTTATAATAAACATGAATGCCAAAATCCTAGACATCTGAAAACCTAACCCTAGGAGATGAAGTGCCAAAAGTCACGTGGGCCCCATTGGGGTAAGTTAGTACATCAACTTAACGGGGTCGTAATTTTTGCATACAATCTCTGTTTTAGGCATGTGATAGCTTGTTGGAAAGATATTTTCAATAAATGTGCATGATTCTGTAAAGCTCTGATTCTGTCTACAGTTTGACTATGGCAAGCCAAGAAAACATTGTTTAGGGCCCCAAAACGGCCTTGGAAGTATAGAAAGATGTACTAACATGAAAACTTCCAAAATAATCTAGTTGGAATAGGTGGGTAGACACCATTATCCACCTGGATGTTGTGTTGGGATTCAGGACAGCCCTGGAAGTGCAGAACCCACATTTACAAAGAAATGTCCCCATTACAAAGAAACATGTTGAACTGAAAATTGTCAAGATGAGCCAGTTGGAATTTGGAACAGGTGGATGGCCACCAATATCCACTTGGATTAGAGTTTGTGTCAGCCAAGGATTAATTGTGTGCACAAACACATTTTGTATCATGCATGAAAACTTAAAGAAACCGCATGCAGGCTAGATCCGAAAATATCTTCAAGAATCTTTGTAACTAATTGTGTAACAACTTGACTGATCGTGGTCGAGGCTATGGATGAGATAACAAGTAGTTATGATTACCATGCTTCGTGAAAGATATGGGGGGATGCATGTGGATATGTAAAGGGTTGGGATTTTTTTAGTAAAGTGAGAGTTCATTATTGTACTTGAGAGAAGTAAGTTGGAACAGAGTTAGAGTTCCAAATTCAATTTTGTAACAGTTTTTGCATAAGTTTGTTGTTAAGAGATAGTAGATATTTATGAATGTGACGAAAGAGATATTAGCGCACGATGCATATTTGTTCTCATTGATTTTTGATGCATTCTTAGCAGGCCTCAACCCTTAAGCATGAAATTGTATCTAAACGATGTTGAATTGAATGAATGGAATCTGAATACCTCTCTCTGCATTTCATGTGTTAAGGTTTGGATGTATGTATGTTTACGTTCTTTTGTATAGTAATTTATCAATAAGATATGAATGAATGAACGAATGAATGGTTTATCTCTGGAGGTTTTCGATACATATTGTCCCTTCACACCCTACACAGTATCAATGGTCTATGTGATTCTCATGGAATCTCGGGTGAGACCTTCTTCGGTCCTCGACTGAAGATTGAATATGTCGGTGCCTATGGGGTTTTTTTGGTAAAATATTAACAAACCTAGGGTATTTAACCCCCCAACAATTAGATAAAGGTCAAAACTCTAACCCAACAAAGGAACCGTTCATCACCAACGGGAACTCCGATAGACAATAACTACAACCAATAGGACCTTTGACGAATAGGAACTTTGATTGATAGGAACTCTAACCAGTTGGAACTTTGACAAAGGAACTATGACCAACATGAATTTTGGTCAAATATCTTGTCAATTAGAGTCATAGGGAACTTTTCTAACCAACAAATTTGACCAAGGAACTATGAAGGACAACAAATCTAATCAACACAAGAACCATACCAATAACAACTCTATTTGATATGAAATTTGATGATGGAACTATGATTGATAGGAACTATAATCAAGGAAATATGATAGAGGAACTATGATTGATAAAAAAAATTGACCAACATGAACTATAACCAATAAGAACTATTACCAACAAGCACTTTGACAGAGGAACTATTGTTGAAATTGCACTTTTTTTATTTTGTAATTTCTCCTCAACTATTTCTATAATTGTGAATTTATCCTCAACTATTCTATCGTTGAAATTATGAATTTGTCATTGATGAAATTGCAATTTGTATTTCTAAAATTACAATTTCAAGAATTATGATCGATGGGAGATTTGACGAAGGAAATATGACTGATGGGAACTATGATAGAGAAATTATAGTTGAGGAAGTATGACCAACAAGAACATTGACAATGGAACTATGACTAAAAGGAACTATGATTGACGATAACTCTAACTGATAGGAACTATGATCAATAAGAGCTATGATCGACAATAACTATGACTGACAAGAACTCTAACCAACAATAACTCTGACCAACATAAAATTTGACCAGCTCGAACTATGATCGAGGAACTATGACTCATAAGCATTATGATTGACAGGAACTATCAATGACTTCAGAACTATGACCAACATGAACTTTGATCAATATAAAATCTATCTGAGGGACTATGATTGACAAAAAAAATGATCACCAAGAACTTTGGTAAATAAACTTTGACTGTTGGTTAGAGTTTTGACAGGAACTATGATTGGAAAGAGATTTGACAAAGGAAATATGACCAATAGAAGCTTTGACAAAGAACTATGACTAACAAGAACAGTGATAGAGAAACTTTTATTTTATGCTCGGTCTAATGTAGACTAGATTAGGCACCAAAGAGACAAGGGTAAATAACATTAGACTAGATTAGGCACCAAAGAGACAAGGGTAAATAGTTATTTACCCTTGTCTCTTTGGTGCCTAATCTAGTCTAATGTTATTTACCCTTGTCTCTTTGGTGCCTAATCTAGTCTACATTAGAGCGAGCATAAAAGAAAATATTTGATAGTAAGTTGCAGTAACCATGGGGTCAAAGTTCCTTCGTCATAGTTCATGTTGGTCATAGTTCATTTTAGTCATAGTTCCTTGGTTATAGTTTCTCTATCATAATTCATTTCAATCATAGTTCCTTTTTCAAAAACTAATGTTGGTCATAATTCCTTGTCGGAACTCTTGCAAATGGTCAAAGTTCCTTTACCAAAGTCCTTATTAAGCATTGTTTTTATCGTTCATAGTTCCTTGATTAGAGTTCTTATTAGTCATAGTTCCTCGGTCATAGTTCTTGTTGATCATAGCTCGTATCAATCATAGTTCCTGGGTCATAGTTCCCATCAGTTAGAGTTACTATTGGTCAAAGTTCTTGTCATTCAGATTTTTTGTTGATCATAGTTCCTTAATCATAATTCATGTTGATCAAAGTTCCTATCGGTCACAGTCCCTTTTAGTCATAGTTCCATCGTCAAATTTCTTGCTAGTCATGCTTCCTCGATTATAGTTCCTCTGTCATAGTTCATTTGTCAAAGCTCATGTCAGTCTTAATTCTTGAAATTGTAATTTTAGGAATCCAAAATTGCAATTTCATTAATTACAAATTTACAATTTYCTCAATCATGGCTCCTTAGTCATAGTTATTGTTGGTCATAGTTACTATTGGTCATAGTTATTGTTGGTCATAGTTCCTCAATCATAGCTCCTATCATTCATAGTTCCATCATCACAATTTATTTTTAACCATACTTCCTCAGTTATAGTTTCTATGTCATAGTTCATTTTTCAAAGCTCATGTTAGTCATAGTTCTTGTCAAGGCACTCACCAATTATCAAAGTTCGTTTATTAAAATTCTTGTCAATTATATTTCCTATCAGTCATAGTTCTTACCAATCATAATTCCTTCATCAAAGTTCTTGGAAGACATAGTTCTTGTCGATTATAGTTCCTTCATCAAATCCCCTTTTAGTAAAATTTCCTATCGATCATAGTTCCTTCGATAGAGTTTCTGTCAATCATAGTTCTTGCATCAAAATTCATTTTTTTTGGAACTCTAACCAACTAAAAAACTTTGACCAAGGAAACCCATTTTCTATTTTAAAATCCCTATAATGATTTCTTTATTCTCCCCTTGAAAATCATTCCTTCCTTGCTATCCATCCCAATATCCCTTCCTTTTCACCTCTAAGACACTAAAAACTCTAGTTAGTTCTTATT